>JAVQJF010129616.1:0-75505 GCA_036023855.1 Gadopsis marmoratus
CCCCCCCCCAAAAAAGGGCTCAATCAAAAGTATTGGTGCCATTTCAATCTGTCGATTTGAGGCCGTCATCAGGAGCATGCATAGGTGTCAGGAAATAACAGCTAATTAACACCAGCTGGTTGCTCTGCTTCAATTAGGCTGATGAAGTCACAGGTTTAAACTGTTTACCGCTGCACGAGGAAGATTTATATCTGCCATTGTCAAATGCTTCTTTATGGTGCAGGATGAAGTAGTTACCTTGAGCCACTTTGTTCCAGCTGTCAAGTCCAATTAGGAAGGAATAAGGAAGTTGATCATGATGTTGTTCATGCATGATGTTAAAACGGGCATACACAGCACTGTTGGGTCGTCTTGAGTGTTAATCGCTTAGTGTGGAAGTCCGGCAGCTTAAATAATCAGCATGACAACCAGGACGTTTGAGTTCCAAAAGAACTTTTGAATACTTTTGAAGAACTTTTTGCTTTAAACATCAGTGCTTTGTTTGGTTTTAAAATACCACCACCAAAACGCCTGTGATGTTTTTCTTTCTGACACTTTTTATGTTCTGTTGTGCGCTTGAAAATGGCCTCCCTGGCAGCTCCTTCTGACTAGCCAGATTGCCACTGCCATTGTTTCAAAAGCCTTTTTGTTCAGTTTAGAGGACTTGTTGGCACATCTGCGTGTATGTGAATAACTGTAAGTGTGTGTAATTATGCATTTTTGTCTACACCTGTGTGTGTGTGTGTGTGTGTGTAAGGGTTACAGTGTCCTTGGTGATATCAGCATTGGTTTGGTAATGAGCCTAATCCCAGGAGGATCGAGGAGACAGAGAGGTCCGAGGGGGCGGACACACAGGATGGTAAAGAAGGGGAAAACGAAAATATGTAACTCCAAAGTCAGCACGTTGGCTGCGAACTCATCAGGAGAAGTCACCTTTAACTTTCATCCTGATCCCAACTTTCGCTACAGTGTTGTCTCCATAGAGAACTCACGGTGGCCCTGAGAGACCGTCCTTCAACCGAAAGGCATGTGTTTGTTGCACTGTCCCTAAGCAAGACGCACAACCTGTCCCTGCTTCCTCAATGCACATCACCCTGGAAAAGAGTGTTAGTTTATATAAATTGAGAATTCAGTAAACATACACAGTGCAGCATCCCTGCTCTGCATGACGCTCCATCTTCTGACGTGACTGACTTGATATGCAATGTTGCCCGCATATATTCCAAATAAACATTGTGTCTTGAAACTAATTGATTGCTGGATAATTTTGAATGCAAATGGCAGCCATTAATGTTCAGTGCACTCATCGGAGAGTAGCACTGCTGAGCAAGATAAAAATATGGATGATTGTCGAGCTCCAAAGAAGTAAACTAATCAGTAAAAAAAACAAAAAATAACTCTTCAGTCTTCTTCAGTCTTTATGGGTTTGCTTTGGCCTACTTATCACCCTGGGAGCAGTTATAAAAGCATACTTAGCACCTTTTTAAACAGGCAGACACCACTTTTGGAGCAGAGTCTCTTTCATCTTATAGCCTGGGCTCTCTGCTAATATGTTCCAGAGAGCAGGACTGGACAAATGGAAACATAAAAAAGTTCCAGGTGCCCCAGTGTCGCCCTTTTTTCCTCCCACTTTTTTATGGCTTTGAATTTAGTGAGCACACACTACAGAGAGAAGAAGTGGAATTTATGAAGCTGGGTCCTGCAGGTATTTGAGCTTGGTATACAGATGATAGATGATGATAATATAACGGCATACTGTGTTGCGGTGGTTTGTTTAGGTTCAATACGATTTTCTAGTATGTGATCGCACAGTTTGCAGTATTTCAGTATGGATTCTAAGAAGACCAAATGAAAAAAGTGGATTATTGGAGGGCCGTTTTTAAGTGCTGCCACTTCCTCAGTGAGACGTCTGTGTTTGGATGCGTTAACTTCCAGAGTGCAGAGGTCGCAGAAGGAGAGCAGAAACCTGGAGGCTAGTAGACTAGATGAGAATCTACGCTCACGTGCTCCAGTCTGCAAGCCCCTCTGTGCCAGCTGACCTGAATCCCACTCCAACTGCCCTCTGCCCCGAGCTGTAGGGCAGGGCTGGCTCCCTGCTCCTATACCCCCCCCCCCACCACACCTCTCCGCCACACTCCTTCCCTCATCCCAAGTGCAGTTCTTGAATGGCCAAATAAAGTGTTCTTCTTCTTTTCTTTCAGTGAGTGGGACTGTGAGCTCACCTGTAATGTTGTTGGCCAGAAATACAAGGGGGCAAAAGGTCACATTCCCTTATCAATAAAAGTTGCAGTGTGTGTTTGTGTTCATGTGGGAGCAACATAAGGGACCGCTAAAACAAGTGACCTATGGACAGAAACAACTAGGATACACCTCACACACACACAGTAACGCATACCCACTCTTGAAAGTCAGATCTGTAATTTGCAAATTTTCTGACACTAACAGAAATGTGCAGATGAAGTCAAGACAAAATCATATGTAAGGAGCATTAACCCTAAATCAGCTGAAAACATACCTCACAACTGACTTTTTAATGTTGAATTCAGACGTTTTAGACTCGATGTCCCACTGAGTAACTCCTTAAATCACTTAACTTTTATCCAAAGCCGCTTCCTCCTTTATAACCAACAAAAGCATATACAGCCATGACAGCCCGTCAAGATTAAAGGAACTCTGGTAGTGATTTGGCAGATAATAACTGCAGAGATTAAGACTAAGGAGAAGAAAAGAGAGCATAGACTTGAGAAAAACAGAAAGGTTTTCGCAGCCTACACTGCTGTCACGTGATGGATGAGCAGATGGAGGTTGGGAAACTAGATGGAGACAGATCCAGATTTAAAAAAAAAGTATAGCCCTTCCCTCTGTACTTTCTTATCTGGATCTGTCTCAGGAGGGAGACTCAACACTGTAAGCACCAACAAATGAGCCATCATTTAGTGTACTGTTAGACCTTCTACAGTGTGGCACTATAACCAACTGGTATGATTTTGGATTTCAGCACAACTTGAGAACCAAATTAAAGTGATGAAAGTGTACGTTCAGTAGCTGATTTTGAGCTAACGGCAACATTTGAAACAAATCTTGAACTGTTCCACTAAATGAAATTGGAACAACAAAGAAATATGTGGAATATTAAAACAGGCCTACACCAAATAATGGTGTATTACACACAGGACAGACATCATATAATACGAAACCATAAAACTCAAGAGTCAAAAGCATTGTACATCAAAAAATGTTAGTTAAATAATTACATTTTAAAAAGTGACAACCTGGTTGTTAGCTAACTTTCTTAAGGGAAAACGCTTGTATCGAAACACACTGAGCACCTTTCTTTCAGTATAAAACTACACCAGCCAGTGCACATAATGTTAGTTATCCACACTTTACTGCACACTGCAGTAGCATGGCTGTGTAAACTCTTTTAACAGTAGCTAAAGCATTTAGTTGACCGTTGAAGTTGATTCTAACTTCATAACATTATCTTCATCTTCAAGTTCTGGCCTCTTGTCTTCATCAAGGACCACAATGGAAATTTCGAGGACTTTTGCTTTCGTAGGACGTAGTTCAAATAAACTGATCACCGTAAACTCTCTGGATTATCCAGAATAATCAACGGCAATACGAAGACAAAAGTCTAATCATTTTTGTGTCAAAAGTTTAGAATATCATATCTTTCCAGGCTACTACTGCTTTTGTTGTTAATAATAAACAATACATTGAGAAACATTGGATCGTAATCTTTGTGGTTTCTGTCTGTCCTCTTCCAGATCCTGGTGAACTCCATCTCCCAGCCTGCCTTGTTATATGAGAATGTGGTGGTGAGCAACGGGAGCCCCATCCTGAGAGATCTGCTCTTCAGCCCAGATCATCAGTACTTATATGCCCTCACCGACAAACAGGTATGAGAAGCACATACATACGAACACTCACTACAATGATCTACAGCCCAGCAAAGCACATAATGCAGCCTACAGTTGCCGTTAACAACCCTGATTGAAATGATGACTAAATAGCAATAGTAATTTATCTGTCTGGTGATTTTAGGGATGGATCCAGTGATACATGACAGCCTATGGCACACCTAGCTCAGTGTGTGTGTGTGTGTGTGTGTGTGTGTGTGTTAAGTGTATGCCTGGAATGAGATACACACACTGCTTCTACACTCGCACTCCTTTGCTATTGCTAACTTTCAGTTAGCATGGAGCTCTTTGTCCGTCTTCAGTAACTCCTTATTGAATAAAGTGATGTGCAATCGTAAGAGAAAAATACCAAGGGGATATAAACGGTACACTGCAGAATAAAGAGGAAGAAGCTTGAGGGGCTTAAGACTGACGCGTGCTGGCATGTTCCCAGCTGGCCACCCTGTTAACATTTAGCTTACCAGGTACATTAGTTCACCAACCAGCCCTGTAAGTTCCTACAAGATTTTAGAATAAAAAAATATGCCAAGATGCACGGTTGAATTTCGCCATGCCACTTTCTGGTTCGACCAGGCTTCAAGTATTTTGGACATTTTGCTGTGTAAATATTGCAGCTGAAAGATGGATTCAGAAAATGAAGCTGTTAAATTCTCCAGCCAGCTTCTTAATATCGAGACATTTTTACAATTATATATACCAAAAAGAACAGCCTGTTTTAGGGGATTATTCATAAAATAATAGATGTGTTTTTTTTAGCCCAGCTACCTCCCCAACAAACATTAACAAACAACAATGGAACAGAATACTTTGGTCATGAAAGCAAGTAAAAGTCCTTCTCATTTCCTATACTGACCTCATCTGCAGAGTAAGACACAATATAATCCTGCAGTCCCAGCATGCAGGTGTTATCTTGAAATTACTTCATTCATGAGAGTTTGATGTTGCAGTTTGCAGAGTTCAGCTATGGACATTTCCAGTCCTCCACTTTCCTTTCCTCTTTCGTTTACCTGCAGGACTCTCTTATCTCAAGCGGTTAATGACTGCAATGTGATAACCTTCAACGAGATTTCCCCAGTATGTAGACAGTAACTGCTATGTGAGTTCTGTGTAATGTACCAGCAATTAGATGTAATTGACTTCCACATGTCTGAATAAGCACAGAGAGGAAGTGGTGTGTAATTGATACAAATGGACGATGTTGGTGTTGATGTGGCAGGGGAAATAAGGCCCTTCGATCATGATAGCAGTCCAGGAAAGACAGAATCATGTACGCATGCATAATAGAAGCAGTAGAATATAGATAAGTTCCTATAGATTCACAATACTGCAGACAGCAGCAACACAACAGAAATACTAAATCATCAGTATTACAAAATCCAGTTGCAATAAGGTCCAAAGTCTCAGACAAAGTACTCAACATACCTCCTTGGGGATAAGACAAACTAGAGTTTTGGGATACATTGAGAATAATATATGTTAGCAGAGGAATTAAGTCTTAAACGATGATATATGTCCAAATGGTAATCCCAGCTTTGAGCCTACATTCAACAAGTATCTCTGTTTGAGCCAGCGGTCCCGTCCATGCGGGGAATGTTCACAGGTTTTCTCTTCACTCCTGTCATCTGCATTAAAGATGACTGCTATTGCCACCAGAAAGTATCTTTCAATTATTAAAGCCATTGTTTTATTTTTGATGAGCCCTTATATCCACTACATGCCTCTGCATGTTAGTGCAGTGACTATAGGGAGCTCTTGTGACAGTAGTAGAGAAGTCTCGTAGAAACCAAAGTGCTTCCTCTTTTAAATGATCTGAGGTGATACTGTCCGATTTTACAAATGCAGCCAGTGAAGAAGTACATGCATAGTGCATGTGTCGGGCACTGTTTTTTCTCCGTCTCGGAGGGGAATTATCTTCACAGAGCGTTGGCAGATTCAGAATACAGTTGGTCAAGTTTAAGGGTTGATTAGCGCAACATTTCTGGAAAAACTCTTGTGAAATGAAAGGAGCGATGCCACTCTCATGTCTGTCTGTTAAATATGAAGCTACAGCCAGCAGCAGATTAGACGCACTTGGTATAAAGAGTTGGAAGTAGGGGGAAATGGAGTTTCTGCTGGTTGCCTGGTTGCCAGTCTAGCGGTTTCCCCTTATTACTAGTCTTCATGCTAACTAAACTAATTGTTTCCCCCTGTTTCCAGTCTACGCTAAGCTAATTGCTTGCTCTTCTTGCCAGCAGACACGAGGAAGGAATCATTCCTCCCATTAAGTATTTCTTTAAACCTCTCCAATATCTCTTGGGCATGGATGCAAGTTGGTAGATTTATATAATAGCCACTCTTTACAACTGACTTTTTGCCTCAGATCTGTGCTGTGATGGCAAGATCTGTTTTAAAGCTTTTCAGTCTGTGTACTTTTTGTTACCGTGAAAGGCCAAATCACACTAATTGACAGAGTGGTTGAGATGGAATGAACATCTCTCTGTAAAGCAGTAATGTCCTTTCACTCCCAGAGCTTCAACAGTGACCAAATTTACAGTCCAGTCAGAGAATGAAGCAGAGAAGGAGAGAGAGGTGGTGAGAGCTGAGGAGGTGAGAAAATATAATTGGTTTGCAGGATGTGGTCTGTTCCCTTCTCTGACTCTTTCTGCCTCATTTTTTCAATATTTTTAGGGGTCCTCACTTCTGTCTCTCTCAGATGGAGTGGGTTTGTGGAGTAACTGCACCTTCAGACAGCATAGAATAAGGACTTTCCCTCTGGTTTCGATTGTGAACTTGTGTTCCAGTCGGTACAGGACCAGACTGTCTGCAGAGCCTCCCTGGCCTGCTGATGAGAAGTGCCTTCCTAGCCAGAGGCCATCTGGACTAGAGATAATGTATCGTGGTTTAGCCAAAGAAATATCCAAAAGAAAAATTGTAGCTGTTTTCTCTGGACTAGTTTAGTTAAATTCACAGATCCAGTTAAATGAAGGCATACAAGTAACAATCAATTCCCAGTCAGAGTTTAACCATGTTCGTAGCTGATAATGTGTTGGTCCAGGCGTGTATCATTACCCTCTAATCCTGAGCGGAAAGTTAGAGTTAAAAAGACAGCAAAAGTAAACGATTTTCAGAACATGTTTAGGCACACATGAATAATCACGACAAAACAAGTTCGTGTTTTCCATTTTATTCTAGCGCACATACGTACAAAAACTGGCCCGTTGTCAAACCACCTTCTCGCTATGTAACTTGAGCGCCTGTTGTATACCTTTTGGATGATCCCTTTCAGAAGTGAGGTATGCCTTCACCCTGTTTGTCCTCTCCTCCTCTTCATCCCTCCATCCCTCTCTCCTTGTTGAATAATAGAAATGCCAAGTGATGAGAGCTCAAACATCAAAAAGCCCATTTCCCAGCTTGACAGAGCAATTTACCTTTTCCCATATTCACTCGCACACATAATTAAAAGTGCTGAATTGGACGGCACCATATAGACTGCATATCTGTACAGCAGCACTGACTCACACAAAAAAACATAAAACTGTCCGAATCACCGGAAGAGGAGAGTTTTCGATTAGCAAGCGATGGATTTATACATAGTTCTCTTTGTGTCTGTGTTACACACACACACACACACACACACACACACAGTCCCTCCATATTCGTTCACTGTATGTATCTTTGCCTGCCTCAAGCTTTTGCTCGGTCTCTTTCTGTTCAGTTGTATCACATCATTTTGTGCTCATAAAAATGAACAATGGCACTAAATCAATTTTACCATTGCCGTTGTTTCCTCGTTACATGGTCAAATTGTACTGCTGTAATAAAAACAGCAGGGCAAGAGAGATTTTTCATCCTGTCGTCGCGGCGTTGACGTCACTGAGACAGAAATATTTCTTGTATCCTGTGTGTCCCTATGGATGACATCGCCTAATTGCTTTAAAGTAAATGACTAAGTGGATTACAGTTAATAATTTATTGATTTCTACTCTACCTTTGTACCAAATTACTCACTTATCATGTAATTGCCAGTCTTCTACTATGCAGCAATGAGGTGAAGCTTTCTATACACCACAATATCACATTATAGTGAGCTATTTTAATTAATTAATTAATAGAGCCGGAGAACTTGTGCTTTATGTTTGTCTTTGTTTTGGGGACTGGTTACCTTCTTATATTAATGTACAGTGTGCCTGTGAGGCCAGTCCCAGCCTCTGATCTTTTCTCTGCTGTAGCATCACCACCGCATTTCCACTACTGAACTCACAGGGCAAGGTCAAGCCTCTCCGCTTGTAAAACAGCTTCGTAAGGTGACCTGTTGGCAGTGAATGTCTTCGCCCCTGTCTCTGCGAGGCTGCTCAGACTGTGGCATAATGGTCTGCTGATGTACCTCCGTGTATTGATTTAGCTACAGTACAGAAATGTACTTAGCCGTACTGTACTGCACAGTGGAGAAACCCTACCCCTGGCACTACATCAGAGGGAGTTCATATTCAATTCACTCAGCGTTTACTGCACTTGGAGGTCAGGGAGAAAAGGCTGCCATTTTAAAGCAGTTTCTTTGGTGTTTGTCCAACTTTGAAGTTGCTAAAAAGACAGTGAAGACAGGGACAGGGAGAATAATGAGGAGAGGATGCAGGAATCTACTGCAAATGCCCTTGGCGCTGTCAGCTAATTGGTGAGTAAGTTTTGGAACGGCATGTCTTTGCAGTTGTATTGCGTGGGTAGGTTGAAATTAGTGATGGTGTGGTTACGACTATGGCTTGAAGACACTGTCATATCAAGCAGAGGACAACTGTGAGTATAATTTCTTAAGTGTTTCAGAGAAAAACATTAAAGTCCTTCAGGGCTGCTGCTGTTTAAAGTTTAATACTTGACTTTTACTGACCTCTGAACCCCTTCTGGATTTAACCAGTTGGATCACTAAGCAGCCTTTTTTGCATGATCAGCAATGAGTGGTGGCTCCAAAGCAGACGTAAACAGCCACTCTGAGGGGGGGGAGCTGTGACTGGCTTTTTCTGAGGCAGAGAGAAACTTTCTTATGTTGATGACAGTAGAGGAAGTGCTGCTCAAAGTGTTGATAGCAGTTGCTCCTGTGCTCATTAACAGTCTGTGTGGAGCCCATTGGATGCATTGTGGGGTTTTCTTGTGAGAGCTGGACAGAAGTCGTATTTCCTCATGTTGGTAGTCAATTAAAAGAACCGGAAAGTGCACATCACACTGCCTCAGCACAAATACAGTTGAGGCAATTAGTGTGGAATTTACCAAACCAATTAATGTGTATTTTATTGTTCCTTCAAAATGCTTGTCCTCTGCTTAGTTACACACACATACACACACACACCCCACAGCTGTCAGCAGTCTGTCGAGGCAGAGAGATGAGTGATTGGCTGATAAGATTATGATTTGTGGGACAGTCAAAGAGACAGGCAGACGGAGAGAGAGCGATGTCTTAATGTGGTTGAGAGGAACAGCGTGACTTGGGTTTGAACAACGAAATTGGCTATAGTTGAATTTTGAAATATCTAAACTGAGTGTGTGTGATAAAGAGAGTGAGAGACTGGAGAAGGACTTCAGGTGTATCAGATCTTTAAACTTTCATGTATGTCAGTTTGTATGTTTGCAGATTTTTGGAGCCAAGAATCATACCTGCAGTTAGTACATGTGTCACTGTAATGGAACAATTGAACATTTTGGGAAATTAACTAATTTGCCTTCTTTCCCAGAGTTAGATGATAGTTGGATCGATACCATTATTTTATCTTTCCTTTAAATATGTAGCTACAGCCAGCATGTTAGTTCATCTTAACATAAAGTCTGGCCTGCGAGAAACCGCTAGCCTGGCTTTGTCCAAAGTAAGCAATATCTGCTTTCTGATGCTGTATCTCGTGCTGGTGTTGTTGTAACTGTGAGGTTACCAGGCAACCAATGGAGACTTCAGGAAGTCACTGCTCCTGGCCAAGAACAGTCTAGCATATAATCCCCCGAAACATCGCAATGTGCTGTTTTTAAGGCTTAAACAAACAAGATAAAATGTTATTAGTGAACTTGCGAGTGAAACCTGGTGGTGGCCGATTTCTTTCCCTTTGGACAGAGCCATGCTAACTGCCCCCCCCCCCCTCGTTTCAAGGCTACGTGCTAAGCTGAGCTGACAGTCTGCTGCTGTAGCTTCATATTTAATGGACAGCATGGCAAGAAAGCAAATACACAGATAAAACTGTTCCTCTAATGTTACTTCAGGTGAGCAGAGAATAAAGGTACTTTGGATACTGTAACCCAAGGGCTTCTTCAGAACACTCCTTTTTTTGAAGTTGCTAATATGAAGGGTGTATATTCGCATCATGTCATGCCCAGTGCGGTTTCAAACTGTAAGTTGCCCACTGCAATCTTAGCCTGACCTGCGCAATATACCCCATCTGTGTTGTGCAGGAGTGACACAAAAGGGAAAGATGACAAAGAGAAACATGTTGAGGAGGATTACTGCATAGTTTTTGCTGATCATATACACTGTTAAAGGTGTGTTGGGTTTCCACACAGCCTCGGGATATGAAACTGCTAAAGTTTTTATCCCATTGAGATCTGATGTGTTTTCAATGTGGTCCTTTAATTTTTTTGAGAAATGTATAACGAAATCCTGTCTTTATCCGGCTCTGTATTTTCCTTCGGTCTGTTTTTTCGAAGGTTGTGTCTGTTGGGGATCTGTGACAGATGAGATCATAACAGAAAGACACAGAGGCTGAGAGCAGGAAATAGGAGGGAAATTGGACAGACAAATAAATGCAAAATTGCAGAAACAGTGTGTATTTTCCATCCTGACATTATTATTTGTACACCTGAGATTACGTATATTCATACTGTCGCGCTTCTATGCAGAGCATGCGTACCTGCATGCTGTGTACGTGGCGAGCGACCTTATTTTATTGACCTTATTTTATCCACATGTTAAAGTTCATGTAGTTTAACTCACATGTGCAAATATACATCTGAATGTGCATAACACAAATGACATATATGTGGGCACTCTGTTGCTGGCCACATATGTGTTTGTATGGCAGTGAGATGCATGCCGGCTGGCAGAAGAAGCCATCTATCAGCCTATTGTGCAGTGATGGCGCTTTATATTCTCCCCCATATTATACCGATGGGACATTTACAGTTGGGCTTATAGCTGCGGCTAGCTGGTACCACATGGTGGAATGAAAAATCAGTCGCAATTACATTTGTGTGTCTTTCTCATCCATCCTTCCCTGCATTCCTCAAACAGCCCCCCCCACACACAACACATCCCCACTTTCCACTCTGTATCCCCCCTCTTCTCATCTGCCACTAGGCAAAATTAAGAGCCTCTCTATCATGACCCAAATGAGAGAGGCTCATTTGTAGCTGTTATTTATTTGTAATAAACCACCCGCCATCATCTCCTCTGCTCTCTCTTTTTTCCCACTCCAGAAACATGACCAAAAAAAAGAAAAAGTATCTGAATCCCAATGGAAGGTTTTTCTTTTGCTTTTGTGGTGCACAGCCAATTTAGACACAAAAGTGACTACATTTCTAAACACTGTCCATTATCAGTTTCAAGATTAAAATGAATAGTTAAAGTGGAAATTCTTTTCTATTGTGATCTCTTTATTTATATATTTTTCTACCTCGTCTCCCCGTCCCTCCCCCTCCACCTCCACTGTCCACAAATGAATGTGTTTCCCTCTGCAGCATCAAATAGTCCAGGGATGAAAATGTCATATTTAATATAAATAGGTGGTTCTCACTTACTGTCACACACAGGCTCCCCAATCACCTCAGTAAGACAAAGAGTCTTTGGCTGAGCATCTCCCATTTCCCATCCCATTATCTGTTTTCTATAACTCAATAATTGAACTGTTCCATTGGAATACATCATCCGCCCCGCTACCACATAGCCCCATTGAATAAACTTCTCTCCCTGGCTGTTGTGCTTGAGTGCGACATGTTTTTTTCCCTCTCCCCTCTATCAGATAGGCTGTATTACTAGCGTGGTATTTGTCCAGGCGCAGGTAATGACTGCAATTTGCTGTTATTTGGTGTCCTGTAAGAGGCCTCTGCCTGGTAATGGTACCATTATAATAGTTTTTAGACACAGGTTGCTATTATCATACTATGAATCTGCCATAAGTGAATATATCCAACTGTACATCATAGTGACAGAAGGAGACTGTACAGGATGAAATGGGGGAATTACTGGTATCTAGATGAGAGATGTGCTGTTGTTTGTGTAACTTTCTAAATAACATCATATTACGGACATCTGTACCACTACCATAAAAGTCAAAAGAAAAAAAAAATGAAAAAGCTATTTTCATTATACAAAGCCAGACAGAAAGTCTTCAACCAGTGTACTTTTCCCATAAAACACCTTCATTCTCTTCTCACTTCCCACAATTGGCTTTGGAGTTCATGTGGCAAAAGACTAATCCACTTTTTTTGTACTGGAATTACTTTGCTAATACAGCATATAGCTCCCAGACCAATGAAAGATTTTGCTGCTATGCTGCTGTCTATCCATCAATATGTGTACACGCATGCCAGTGACTCTGCGAGGCTGTACGTGCACTAGCTAAATGCTAACGTCATCACATGTTCACTATCTTGGTTTTTGTTCTCTTTCTTAATGTGCTGCTTAGCACTAAACCCAGTGTACAGCTGAGGCTGATGGGAATGTCTTTAGTTTTTCATGTATTTTGTCTTAATGCTTTATAAGTACTAGACCCTCAAATGTTAACCTGGTGATGGTGCTAGATGAAAAGCCAGTACATCAAGTGATTAAAAGACATCCTGAAGAGAACCTGAATGTGTGTACCAAATTTCATAGGAATTCATTGAACAGTTGTCGAGATATTTACATAACTTTCAACCCCATGGTGGCGCTAGAGCAATAGTCAGTGGATCACCAAAATCATTCAGATTCATCTTCTGGGGACAATGAATGTTTGAGCCAAATTTCATGTTAACAGTTGTTTCACTTGATTTTCACTTGGATTTTGAGGTCTGATGTTGTTCACATTCATTTAATTGAGTCTTGTGCATCCTTTGACTGTGACCCAAATATTAGTAAATCTTCATTAAGTCAAAGGAGAGACTTGACTGGCACCCCAACAAACTAATCAAATCGTCTCCACACCACAAATTGAGTGCAAGATGCTGTCTTGAATGTTAAGTTTTGATGCAGACTCAGACGACTGAATAAGATCTTAGCGGAGTGCTCTGCAAGAGGGCAGCAGACGCTGATCCATGCATCTGATGGAAAGAGGTGATTGGGCAGTGGAGGGTGCTGTAAGAGAGAAACAGGATGAGGAAGATGAGGTGTGTTGAAATGCAAAAAACATGTGACGTTCAGTTCAGTTCAAAGCACTGATTGGATGGATAAGAAATGAAGGATAGGATGGAGAATGGACACATTTGAAGTATACAGTGACATGAAAACCAACGTCTGATTAATCATGCAGCAGTTATTCAGGCAAAATCCATGAAAATAACCTGATTTACAGTTTGAAGGCTGATAAGTAAAAAGAAAAACTGTTAGTTTTCCTCTTTGAAGGATCCTACACTGCTGCGCCAGCAGCCGCCATTAGAATTCACCCTCACCACCTTCCAGCTCACCTGGTGTGCCCCCTGCCTCTGCAGTGTTATTGATGTCGTACTTCACCTGACTGAGGCAGCTGGAGGTGTGTGTGTGTGCATGTGCTCATGCGTGTGAACGTGTCTTGGGTGGTCAGTGATGTATTTAAGTATTTAACAACTGCCCCAGAAAACTTGTCTCAAACTCTTAATTTGGTCCAAATAGTAACTTTTTCAGTGGTGTGTGTGTGTGTGTGTCTGTCTGCCAATCTGTCTGTCATCGGCAATCTGAGATAAAACCGTTGCTTGGATGCTGATACACTGGTGGTTTTTGAGGTTTAAAAGACATCAGACAAGACTGGAGTGTACACAGGTATGGTTGAAGCATTTCAAAATGCCGTCTTAAAGGATAAAATCCTCGACTTCAGAGTTTTCTACAACCTGGGTTGAATCCAATGTAACTCTTCCTGATAATGGTGCAGACAGATTTTTGGATAGTGAAAATGCAGAAAACATGTCTGTTTTGATAACTGCAAAGACTACTGTCTGTGGAAATGGACTTCTTAAATGATAATTCCTCTGTCTCACTCTCTCCCCAGATGTTCGGGTACTCTGGTTGTACCTTAAGAGGCAGGTAAATTTGGACAGCATTGTTTGATGTCCTTGTTAACACCCGCGTTCTCAGATTTCCCCAAAGAGATCATTAAAGTTTCATCTTATCTTAGTCATGCAGACACACAGATGGCAGTCGGTAGATATTTAGGGGACAAAAGGAGTAATCCTTGATCTTTATCTCAATGGTGTTAAATACAATAGCATATTCATTGCAAGGGATTCACAGGCATTAAACTTAGTCCTCTTATGTTAGGGCTCATGCAGGAAGCTCTCAGTCATGTGTAATAAAAACAAACCTTTTTGCTAAATTTTCTTTTGAGTGCTGCCATTTTGATGGTTGGTTTTGAAGGCTTGTTGTTCTTGAAGGTTATATAAGGAACATGCTCTTATTTTAAAGCTGACGTTTGAAGAGATAGCATACATAGGAATGTGCTGTAGTCGAGAACAAACAGCCTGACAAAATGACTTCATTGCTAGGCTTTAAAACGGTACAATTTAATTGCACATCCATACATTTTGCATACTTATTGTTTTTAAAATAGTCAAAATTTATTCAGCAGTCCTTGAGATATCCTAACTTTTAGTGCTGAGTATGGGTTAGGCTCCACAAATGCTGCATCCTACACCTCACACTCCCACAATGCAAGTCAATCCTTTATTTTCTTTGTTACCTTTCCTGCTTGGTAAATGCTTTCAAACTCCCTGCCCCCCACAGGCTTGTAATGAACAAGCCCAAGTGTCCACACCGTAATGTTCACCGTCTTATTGTAGCGTGTTAGCGTGCGAACATTTGCTAATTAGCACTAAACACAAACTACAGCAGAGGCTGCTGGGAATGTTACTAGTTCTGCAGGTATTTGGTCATTAAACAAAAGTATTGGATACATTTCATTTTGACCCGATAATGGCGCTAGATGAAAAGTTAAGGAATCAACAAGGATTTTCCAATTCATCCTCAGGGGGACAAGAACATCTGTACAAAAATCAATGGTAATCAATCCAATAGTTATCAAGATATTTCTGTCAAAGCCTTAACTCAAAAACAAATGTCATGGTGGTGGCTAGAGGAAAAGAAAGGGCTTCTTTGATAAATGAATTTGTCTACATCAACTGGGGACCTTGAATGTCCGTACAAATCTGCATGTTAATCCATCCAATAGGGACACACATCCCAGGAAAACAATAACATAATACAGGAGAAGAATGGACAGTTTCTGTTTCATGTCATTCATGAATATATAGATGATGGAAAGCAAATAAGTGACCAGAAGTCCCAGTCTGTTTTTAATTTGGGTGGCGTTTTCCGGACATGTAAGATAGTTTTTCAGCTCCTAGCTCCAGTGGACAGTTCTGAGTCATGAGATATTTACTTTTTCTTGATTCAGGTTTAGTATCTCTTGAAGTAATCTGCCTGCTTTCATCAGTGTTTTCTGATCCGCTGGCGAAATGTGAGTAGTACACAGTATATTACAAAGCGATGTTTGTCGGAGGATGTAATCTTAACCCGTGTGTGTGTTTGAGCCTCTACTTCTAGCTGGCCGTGAACGCAGCAGTGTGGAGTTGTAAGCAGCACCTCCAGAGCTGTTTATCTCTGGTAGTCACAGTGGGCTTGTTCCTTTAATCTCACATTCTCGGCACAGGACCCGTATCCTGTGTTACAGCCTGATGTACACAGGATCTATACGGTATAAGATGTTTGAAGGTGGTGTGCACAGGGTTTGAGTGCAATATTAACCAGGTGTGTGTGTGTGTGTGTGTTTTATTTCCAGGTCACTCGTGTGCCAGTGGAAAGCTGTGAGCAGTACATGTCCTGTGGAGCCTGCCTGGGATCAGGAGACCCTCACTGTGGCTGGTGTGTGCTACACAATGTGTAAGTGCAGCTTCTCACTATGTTGTAACCATGCGGTAACTTCAGAAGTTACATTAAGGGGATTAATAATGTTTGTAAGGTCTGTGACCAACAACAAAATCTCACAGAAAGATAAAAATGGATATTTGTTCATGCTGCTACCATTTATGTTTATTCAAATGTGTCAGAAGCTCATCTGCGATCATTGTTCTACAAATATGGTCATTAATGTATGATTTTGTATGATAAATCTATGGGAGGCAATGTTTTACTGCGGGTGTATCGTACCATGATGGCCTACCTACGCTGAGCCTCCAGCCTGTGACTGTGCTCAAAATGAACTGTCGCCCAACCGTTTCTGAAGACAGAAGCATATACAGCCGTTCAGAACAGAGAGACTGTTGGCAGAGGGGCCAACAGTCATAGGGAGGAGCTTGACGCGATAATCGTTTAATTGACGATAACACCAGACACCTTTTAGACGGTCGTTTCTCAAAGGTATTAATGGTTTTGCACTAATTTACCATAAAGGCCACCATGTGCACCTGTGTTTATACGATTGGATGTTACTTGCCCTAACGCTAGCCAAGCAGCTGATGGTGAAACATGAATTAGCAGCTGGTGCCAGTCAGTTAATGCAAGTGTGACTTCAGCGCTCTGCCTGAACTAGACTTTGAAATATACGGTATGTAAGTGCTCTTAAACCAGGGTAAACCATAGATTCCTTTTAATTATTTCAACCCCTGATTACATACCTTACAAGTGCACATACATATTGTTGTCACGATACTTAAATTCACGATTCCCTTGACAATTCTCGTGAGAAGCAGCTGAGGGTACCAATGCCACATTTTGACTAAATACCCTTTAAACCACGATCCCAAACAAAATGTCTTTTACCTAAACAAGGACAAGGGACACATCATGGATGAATGAATGAATGAGTGTGGATTTAATGTAGTAAACAAATTCTGAATGGAGATGTGACTGTAGCATATTCTCCTCCTCTAGATGTTTGAGGAAGAATCACTGTGAGCGAGCAGAGGAGCCTCAGCGTTTCACCACCAGAGTGGAGCAGTGCGTTCGACTCTCTGTCCAACCTGACACGGTCTCTGTCACCATGTCTGAAGTGCAGGTACAGTGTGTGTTTGTGTTTTAGATGTATCAGAGTGTGTGTGTTGATTGTGTGATGGCGTGAAGTGGGAGGATTAAAGGACAGCCAGTGTCGGTAAGATAGATGTGAAATTAGATTAAATGAAGTTTGTTCTTGTGTCATCATTTTGAGTAATGTGCTGAGTGTATTAATCCAGAGATCTGAGCAGCATTTTCTGCAGCGGGCCAGTAGGAATCTTGCTTATTGCTTCACTAATGAAGTATATCGATTTTGAATTCATGTTTCTGCTTCCCTTCCTTCTCCTAGTTGGTACTTCAGATGCAGAATGTGCCCAGTCTGTCTGCTGGCGTGAACTGCTCCTTTGAGGACTATGTGGAGACAGAAGGACGCATCTATGGTGGACGGATCTTCTGCCTGTCCCCCTCTACGAAAGAGGTGGCCCCCATCACACGAGACCAGGGTAAAAAGAAAAATATTCCAGAATTACAAAAAGATGGCGACCACTGAGGGTGACAAGTGTGCAGCGTTCCACACTCAACTTTCTGAACTGTTAGAAGTAGTTATGGGCATTTCGGCTGAGCGGTTTTGTTATGCTGCACAAATATATATTGTTTGCTTCATTCAGCCTGTTCATTCAGCTGTGTGAAACACGAGCCATTCTGCTCTTTTGCACCCATTTCTCTGTGATTATCAAAACAAGAAACTGCTGATTCACAAACTAACTGTACAAAACCCATAAATGTAAATTAACAGCTGAACCGTTTCCTCCACCGACTAACTTTTCTACCAATTCTATTGATTCTACTCCAGGCTCTGCTTAATTTTCCAGCAGAAACACTGTGGCTCTAAAATGTCAGCTACCCAGAAATTGACAAGTAACACCTAAAATGAGGCTGTTAACATTTCAGAATACTTTGACCTGCGCTTGGACATGATCCTGTGATCATGAAACACCTTCCATACACTTGCACTGCATGTAATACGATCAGCTGAACACTGTGGTATAGAAAGAAAAAAAGCATTGGTAATATGGCATTTTCAATTTTATTTATATAGCGCCATGTGACAACAGAGTTATCTCATAGTACTTGTTCATATAGAGCAGATCTAGGCCGACTCTATGTACAGAGACCCAACAATTCCCACCATAAATATAAAAATAATAGTAGTAGCAATACAACATTAGTAATACTAACAACAAGATAAACAAATGTTTTGTGACTCTTTGTAGGTGACCAACGTGTAATCAAGTTGTATCTGAAGTCGAAGGAGACTGGGAAGAAGTTTGCCAGTGTGGACTTGGTTTTCTACAACTGCAGCGTCCACCCATCGTAAGTTTTTCAAAAATCTTTTCAAATTTCAAAATTAAGAGTTTGTTGCTAAAGCCCTTTACACACAAATGACACAAACACTTGCATATAAATAGTTACTACATCAACAGTAAACTACATCTCCTCACTATCCTGCATCCGGTGGCACTGCTCCACACGTTGTCCTCGAGTTCATTGACTTTATAATTTTTGTGTCCTTTGCCATATTATACAGGGTGATGAGAAACACTATCAATCAGCAGTTCCAGAGTTGTGATGTGACATCTGTTCCACACAACGTGTGCAAAAGCTAAAAAAAAAAAGACCTTGTTCCAAAAAAAAATAGAATGTCACCTTTTCACCGCGTAATATTCGCTTTCTTTGTGAAAGTACTCATGACAATAACAACAGTTTCAAAAAATCTACTGACAAAACGCCTCAGTTGTGTAAAGGCCTTTAGTATGAATGGAGCAGAAGAAAGGAGAGAGAAAAGTTTATTTGCAGATGCAAATTCTTCCAAGAGAAATAGCCTGAATGCTATTTCATACATTGACATCACACACCCAGCAAGATACAGACTGGTGGAAAGCATTCATCAATAGAAGGGTGACTGTGGTTCTTTATCAGAAGCAACAGTGCTAAAATATTGGCCTATTGGCCTGTAATGGAGAATGGACAAAACAGCGTGCGACCTCTGCTAATTCATTATTCAGTGTGTTCAAGCTTTTTACAAATCAATTAAATCTCAAGCAATGAAGGGACTACTGGTGAGTGAAAAAAATAAATCGATTCTTAACCATGCAAGACCTAGAAGGGCAGCCAAGCTTGGGTGGCTACAACACATCAGTTGTGTTTCTTGGAAATGAATTATCCCTAATTTAAGTAAAGGAACACTGATTGGCTTTTCAGCACTGTTTTGAGAGCAGGTTTTTGTTTTATATACACGGCTGAGTCTGTTATTTAAGAACAAAAAGCGGGGGGTGGCAGGGAGGGACCACATACACAATCTTTATACACTATTCACATTTGCTGAAGAGAGCAGTTAATTTAAGTTGTTCTGAATGGTACTTAAGCATAGTCTATAGTCTTTTTTTTAACATCTAGCATGTTTCTTGAATTGGTGGAATATTACTTGTATTAGAGTTGTTGGACCTGAGCAATCAATCGTTTTCTATCAAAACAGTTATCTATTCAAATTGCAAGTGTCAATATGATAATAATATTTCCAGCATGATATCTTAAAGAGCTGTAGAGTTGAACGTTGTTTTGTGCTCAGCTGTAGCTAATTAACATTAATTACGTGAGGTGGAAAATAAGCTTAAACTGCTGTCTGCACGCTGGTGCTATACTGTTAATACTCTGCCGAATATGTTTTGTGTTTTTAAGAGAAACATTACTCTGTGGTATTTTGAAGTTTGAAATGTTGAAGAATGAACTGTGAGGAGTCTTTAAACCAACGTTAGCAGCTAGCTTGCAGTTTACGGGTAGCAGACAGACAGCAGTTGGAATCGAACAGTTTTTTTTAAGCATATCATATCATTGTTTTTGTTTAATCACCTTCAAACTTTCAAATAAGCCCTCTATCAGGGCTATGAAGCAGCCTTTTCTTTGCACATTTGCTTTTGCGTGACGCTAACGTTAGCTTCAGAGACAAACTGAAAAGACTGCCTTGCAGCTAGAAATTGCTAAATAACTTTGCTAATCAGCATATCTATGATGTCATTATTCAACCATTTGTATACTAGATGTTTAAAAGGTTAAATGTAAGTGACTCTAGCTAACTAACTTCATCATTAGCATACTATTCAAGTTTCCATCATCTTAATAAGCATCTAAATCTACCTGAAATTACACAAATCTTTTATGTAGGCTGTAGAACGCTGACTTAAACTAACTCAAGTAAAGTCTTGTAAATGTGACAGTAAATCAAGTGAAAACCAGTTGAAAGAAATAAAAAGTCACTAAAGGGATCTTAAAAGTTCCAAAATCTAGTGAGAAAGTAAGTTAACATTGCATTAGCTCAAGTAGCTAAAGGCCAGGGCAGAATCAATAGCAGTATCAAAAGTCACTTCTCAGCAGACATTAGTGTATGCCTTGGTGTTAACTTTACAACTATGTAGCTGTTTGCTATATTTTCTATAGAAAACTAGTTTACTGACTGACTGGGAAAGTATAGAACCATGGCAGAACCTTCACAACACACAAAAACATCACTTTATCTCATTCTTTTCATAGAGGAAAGACCCCAGACATTTGTGATTATGCTTGATTCAAACCTATCTTGTTTAATGCAGACCTCGAGTTTAATCTGCAATTACAAAATTATTAAAATGCAATTAGATGTTTCCCTAAAAATTGTTCAGCCTTCCGTTTGGTGGTTTTGTCTTTTCAATGCAGATGAAGAGTTTCAGTGGAACTCGCACAAAGAGAGCAGGGGAAGAGCACAAAGAGAGACAGCCTGATAATGAATGAAGAATGTGTTCTTAATTGACCTGCCTTGTTAAATAAAGGTTAAATGAAAATAAATAAAATGTCATTCCCTAAATGACTCTTGGCTGCTACTCTGAAGTCGCTGAGTGGAATCCATTGCTCTGAGTTTCTCTCTCTCTCTCTAGTCTCTTCCACCTGGCACAGACTCACATCTCACATTTAGGTATCTGCACTTTGTGTTGATACACCTGAAATGAAAATGCATCTAAGGCATGATAGTCAAAGTGGATTCCTGTTTCTCTTGCCAAGCTTAGATTGATGATGGCATTACTTCCTCCTCTAATGTTTACATAATTTAAAATAGCATAACATAAGAATTAGAGCATCCTGAAAATCCCTTCATGTGGACCAAATGCCACCTGTGGAGTGGGCATAGTGTATTCTTCTTCAATTTATGCCGGCATGTTTTAAATTCAGAATATTGGGACACAACCAAAACTGATAAAATGGAAACTTAAGCCAAATAGTCCAAAACAAACTAAGGACTCTGCTCTGTCGCCAAAGTCTCTGTTGTGCATTCATATTTTGGTTTGTCTTTGCATATTTAGTGCAGACGCATGACCATAGAAAATTAGGAAAATAGAATAAAAAATAAAAATTTTAACTCTGGATCTGCTGTTCAAAATGCAGCCCCTCAGTTCCTAAAAAGGTTCTCTTTTCCTCTCCTGCCTTCCCACCTTTCTCTTGTCTGCCTATTACGTTCTCATCTTCCGTCTGTCTCTTTCCCCCAACCCCTCTTGGCCATCTCTACCCACTGCCCTTTTCTTTTCATACCCCTCTCTCGTTCATCAAGCTCATTTATTGCCTGTGCGCTGCTCTTGGCCCTGCATATATCTGCATAGTAATAGGCCGTTAATTAGCTCTAGCCTGTGCCTGTGTGGAGATTGTCATAATGGAGTGGGAGCTCACCTGGGCCACTTCTCAGGGCCTCCAGGCTTAGTTCAATGGCTTTGATTCATTTTGTGAGTGTGTGTGTGTGTGTGTGTGTGTGTGTGTGTGCGTGCGTGCGTGTGTGTTGAGTTCTTTGTGAGTTAAAGAGCATACAGGATGTGTCAAAGTAACTGCACTCTACTGTTTATTTATGCATTTTGTGTGTGTGCAGGTAGTGTTTTGTCATTTACTTGTGTGTGTGTGTGCGCCATACCCCTGATTAACCAGCCCACCTAGCCCTCCTCTCTTTGCCGAATAAAGGGGCATGCTGCTTTTTAAGCCTTTTTTTTTGGCTTTGGCTGGCCCCCTCGGGACGCTGCAGGACTGTAAAACTACAGTACAGTTATTACCGCAGCAGCTGTAACATAAACCCACATATTATACACCACTCCACCTCCACTGTCCCCTTTCACCTGAGTCTTTGACCCTGCCTGTCAGTAGCCTGGAACAGGAGCTGCGGCATTCAGAGGCAGTTAATAGAGCTCTCCTCATGGGCGTGGCGTGTGGGTGAAAGTGTACAGACTCGCATCTCAAAGGTGGATGCAGCGGCAGCATCACCAGCCTCACAC
This sequence comes from Gadopsis marmoratus, assembly GCA_036023855.1. NCBI lineage: Eukaryota > Metazoa > Chordata > Actinopteri > Centrarchiformes > Percichthyidae > Gadopsis > Gadopsis marmoratus. Next base: position 22,344 of record JAVQJF010129616.1, read on the forward strand.
TACAGACACACATAAGCATGTGCACGCACAGACAGAAGGCACAAACTTGGCTGCAAGCTATTTACATTATGCTGTTACAATATTAGACATTTGCATTAAAATAGGTTTGGAATAGTTTAATTGAGCATGCAGGAGGAGGCATAATGCAACTTTAAAGAGAGGAAGAGAAACAGATGAGCGCTGGAGGAGAAAGTGAGACAAGGAAGAAAACTCACATTCCCTGAGAGCTGGTGAGGAAACCGGCATCTTAGAAGAGGGAAAGAGAGATCTAAAGCAGAGCGTTGGTGAATGAGACCGAGATTGTGCCCATTGTGTCAGGAAAAATGCGTCCCGCAGAGCTAAAAGGTTAGCGCCACAGCCTCAGGCCACCATGACCATTTCAATACGAAAGGCCTGAAACCTATGCAGGGAAAATAAGCACCCGAGGGAGGGCACCAGCCCACAGTCCCGCCCCCAGGAAGGGTTACGGATGAGGTTTGTGGCAAAACTTGTTGGTCAAATTTTCAATAAGTGTGACCGTTTTTAATTAGACTGAGGGTTGAGACTCGCACACTTACTGCTTTTGAATGCAATAACATCTGATTAGTCTGAGTCCCCTGTTTAGAATCTAAACTTCTCATTAGGTTCTTGTGCTGGATAACTTAATGATGTATGTAGAGTTTTATTGCTGCTCACTTTGGAGCTTTACTGGATAAAACACAAAGAAGCCTATTTATAGATCACATAGCACAGCCTGTCCTATCCATCATCTAAACACTATCCGCATGATATAAGATATCTGGGAGATATGATGCTAAACCAATCAGCATCACAACATGCCTATTGTTGCTTCAAGTACTGATTAGGCATTTAAGGCTTTATGCTTTGTGCCTCAAACTGGGTCACAGGCCTATACTTCATCTGGGTCAGTACATGTTGACATGCTTTATTTGTGACTTCACCCACATTGACCAGAGTTAAATAAGCATATGATCGCTCACTCCTTTCAAGTGCGCTTGTGCCGTGCCATTTCTCGCATATTAACAGCTTTGCTCCATCGATCCAACCTCGCTGGAGCAAAAGCTCGGAGAAGTTGACCCGGCTCTGGTTCTAGGCCTTGTTAAATAGCAGGGGATTTTATTGACTACATTGCAGCAGCGCAGTCACTTACCCAAGCCAGTTGTCCAGGCATTGACGGCTCTACTGTAGGGCAAGTCTCCACTGCCCAGGTGACCCAGAGGAATGCTAAGATGTCAACATGTGCAACAGCTTGTGTGTGTGTGTGTTATTGCAGTCATGAGCGTACATAAACACACTTGTGAATCTGTGCGTGCATGTCCCTGCAACAGGAAATCGATAAACCCCGGGGTTAATAGTGAGGAGGAACTGGCTCACCAGCTTTACTAACAAACATCAGACTGTTAGCATAACCTCAGTCCACCCTTCTCCCCATGGAAATCCACTGGCATTGATTCTAAACCCCACTCTCCAGTTCACTGTAGTCTCACTAGCTTATCACTGGCTATATGAAGCCCCTATCACTCTGTCACTCCAATAAAGGCGATTTAGGAGTTAACCCTCGAAAATCTGAATAAACCAAGGACAGAGGAACAAAGACAGAGCAAGGATTAGACTGAAATCCAATTTAAAGTCAGTCTTTCCGGCAGCAGGGTGGCATTGTGAGCTGAGCAATTGTCCTTCAGTTTGGAGGACCTGCTTTCAAACCCACGTGGTGCCTCATTACTGTGGTGTTTTTGTGCTAGATTTGAGATCACTTGTCAGGCAAACAGCGAAGGTGGTATTGTGATTTATTCTTCCTTTGACTTTACTGCTAAAAAGTTATCTTTTTTTTAGGTGGAGCTCGTTCCAAGACAAAACCACTCATTTTTTGGCCAGATATCAGTCGATTAGAACAGAACAGTATTAAATAACTGAATCACCGGCATGTACATTTGTGTTTTTAAGGTAATGCACTGTGAAATTAATGTCGCACACACTATGTTATGCATCTTTAAAGCTGCCTTATCATCATGTTTTGTTATTGTTAATGCTAGCAAACAACTGCCTAATCACACACCGAGCAGAAACACCGACCATTAGCATTCATTAGTAGTCATATTTCTGGCTACCTGATGAATATACGTCTAATATTGAATCTCTTCTGTTTCTCTGTGTTACTCCGTTTTCTTCTTCACCAACTCATGAGAAATGAATACTTTAAGCTAACTTTGTCCCCCATTTTGTGCTAGGGAGCAAGCATACAATGAAATGTCATAAAACCAAAACTAGCTAAAAAAGGGTTGTAGAGTCCCAAACTCACTGTAGGTTTGTCACTGCAAGTAACCCCTTTCATATTGCATCTATCATTTAAATGCACTGTGTGCAATTTCTGCCTCTAGGGGGTCTCTCAATCAAAACAATAACAAAAGATGTAGTTTGATGATGATCATGAAGTAGCGTGGGATCACGGGAGTTGTTGTCGTCATTGTCAAACAACCACCATTCCCGAAGAAAAACGTCTGCCGTGACTCAGGCAAAAATCATGTTCACAGATGAGGAAATGTATTAAAGTTTTATTCACTCTAAATGTAGTCGTGTTTGTTCACGTTATGTTATTTCATTCTACGTTAGCTAACGTAACGTTAACTTGTTAATTTACCATTAAATGAGTTGACTACACGTAGTTACTGTAGCTAATGTCATGTGGTGTTTACCACGCTCGTAATATACGTTTTTACTATGAGTGTTTTGACAACGCTAGCTTAACGTTAGCTACATTAGATGTATGGTTAGTCGTACTACCCATACAGCTACTGTAGCATAAAGTTAGCTATATCAGTAGTACAGTTTTTACCTTTGGACAGAGTCAGGCTAGTTGCTTTCCCACTGCTTTCAGTCTTTATGCTATACTAAGTAGGCTAACATACTGCTTGCTGCTGCGTATGTTTAGTGTACGGACATGTGACAAAAATCTTCTCAGCAAGAAAGAGAATAAATGTATTTGCCAAAATATTGAACCCAGCAAAGCCTAGCGAGAAAAGACCTTTAATAGAACGTAGCATTAGTAGAATGAGCACTAGAACGTACAATATTAACATGGCATACAGTCAGCAGTGCAGTGCAAGACTGAAAATAAATCTGCAGAGTGATTACTGAGAGTGATGGATACACTCAGTGGCCCCCACAGGTTTCCAGTCAGCTCCTTGAGTGGATGTGAGTTGGCGAGCAGAGACTGTGGCTGTGTGGGGGGTTGAGTTGTCGGAGGCTTGATTGAGTAGTGATAGCATATAGGAGAGGGGACTGGCATAACATGTAATTAGAGCTCGCTTTCGCCAGTTAAGTGAAATTTTGGTCTAAAGTGGTATAAAGACTACAAAGTCAGAAATTGTTTTAGTTGAAAGATAATATGTTGTTTTGAGCTACTGACTACGACTTACTAACATCAACTTCTGTCAGTCTGCAAGAAACGTTACAGTTCAAAGTTAAGTGGTTTCTCGGCTAGTAAAGACCTCCTGCATTAAAAAGACAAGCATAAGACAGTAAAGATAACGAAGAAGTGGAGTGCAATTTCAAACAGCGCTCATACGAAAACACGTGAGGAAATTATGATCAAGCAGAGACTCTGAACAAAACAGTCATGTTCCTACAAAACATGTTGACAGTGAATTACGAAAGCATCTATGTGCACCAATGCAAGATTTATTTCTCCTTTTTTAATTATGAAAATAAAGCTTTGCTACATTTAGAATCTATTGAAAACAACTGCTAATTTAGTTAATTTGTCATATTAAATGTAGAGTAAAAACCTAAACTAACCTTTTGTGTTTTGTACAACCTTCCGTTCCATTGTTCTGTTTTTTTGTTTTTTCTTTCTGGTAGCCATGATAGCCTTGTTTTTGTCTGGTAATCCATGTTTCAATGTGTCATATTCATTTGCTTCCTCAACACTGAGGAAGAACCCAACAAAAAACAAGCGTTATATAAAAAACAGGCTTATCTTGGTCTGCCAGCTTAGTTCACTGTAAGCCTCCGAGCATGGAGAATAAGAAGGGAGAAGTGGATCGCCAAGGATTCTCTGCTGCTCTCTCTCCACTGTTCTCAGTGTCCGCCTTGGCCTCGCTGACAGCTGGAAGAAAGTCTTACTGCACGAAGCCACAGTTACACTTGTCATTCCAGCGTGATTTCTGGAGATTTGGCCATAAACATTTGATGTTGTGTGACTGTGTTGATGCACATCCACGCTCAGCCTGTCAGTGTGTGATGCACGTCCACCCCGTTGAAGGTTTTCTTTTGATCTGTGCTTCCAGTCTTCCTGTATTTCACTCGGCAACAGCATTGCCTGAGAATATTGTACCTGATCTATGAGTTCAGGGCATATTAGCCCGGTGTCAATCCGTGTATTTCTATGCTAATTATAATCAGCGTAATTAAGAAGTTATGAATGAAAATAGAAATGTTCTGTTTGTATCCCTAAATTGCCACACATTTCACATTACGTTTGTAATTTGTTCTCTGATAAAAGCATTAAATGTGGTTAACATTAAGGAATAGTAACACCCAATACATGGATGCTTTCAGCTTCATGCGTTTAGTTATTTGTTTTGAGTTGTGGATTGTGAGGGAAAGAACATATGTGTGCAGCGGAAATATCATCCACGAGGAATATGTTTTAGACAAAGACAACAACTATGTTTAATGTATCGGTATGGGGCAAACACAGCAGAGCTTGTTGTTCCATAAGTGCAACAGCAGGCTTGAAACATGTGATTTGTGTAGGCATAATGGAAACTGCCTGTTATATAGTCATATTGGCCAAACCTGACCAAAGTTACAGCTACACATGTGAGATGGTCGAATTGCCCTGTATTTGTGTATAAGAATCTTAATGGCAAAACTAGATTATTTTCAATATTTTCAGATATTTTCAGCTTAAATATTTGGGCTTCTGGACACTTCTGGATACTGTATATTATAGTTTCTTGCTATTTCATCCTGGAGTCTTTTTATAGCCTGAAAATAAATTTTTGAGGCTACTACTGATAGGAATATTTAGGAATCTAAAAAATTCAATCTGACAAAATTATTTACCGATATTTTCTTTTCTTAGTATTTTTTTTTTTTACGAAATCCACGTCGAGCTGTTTTTTCAGCTGGGTTTTCAGCAGTCTTTTGTTCTTATTCACGCTAACTTACCCTACTTTTTAATTTGATGTCACTGATACCTATTGCTTTTTTGCTTTCATGTATGTTACCATATTAACACTGTTACAACCATATTGTCTTAACATGAGATAAACAAGCAAATTTGAACGTCTGGCATGAATGCAAAATAAGCGATTATCGGCCTGGTAACAACCTGCTCTATATGGAAAAGTGCCCTGAGATAACTTCATGATATGGCGCTATATAAATAAAATGTTGAACAAAGAAACGGAAGTGGAAACTCGTCAAAAGAATATCTAAGGAAAAATACATCGCACACACACATCATTAAATGAAATTATTACTTTAAAAATGTTAACCCCCTTTACTTCCATCTCTCTCATTCTCTCCTGCTCCAGGTGCCTATCCTGTGTTAATGGAAACTTCCCTTGTCACTGGTGCAAATATCGCCACATGTGCACGCAGGATGCCAGCGACTGCTCCTTCCAGGAGGGGCGAGTCAACACCTCAGAGGTGAGAGTCTGAGCGAGCACAAAACACACAAAGGCGCATACACACAAACCTCCGTGAGCACATCACAAACACTCACGCACAAAGAAATGCAGATTCAGCAGCACGAACATACAAAGCAACACATGAATCCATTTACGAGTATTAATGCAGGTATGTAGTCTACAGTGGCATAGTAATGCCAAGGGTGCAGCTGGAATCTGTACACCTTTTTGAGTGTGTGTGTGAATGAGTGCTGCTGAGTGGCCCCGCAGCAGCCGTCGTGCGCTGGATTTATTCACTTATAAACACGTCGGCGTGAATGAGTATGCAAATGGGGGCGCGCGCTACCGTCCCAAATGTTATATTTGAAACTCTGAAATATAAAACTTTGTCTCTAACTCTCACTGTCTTTCACGCAAACACAGACATTCACACTGACAACCACAAATCAACTGTTTTTTGTCTTCAGAAAGTTGCACCTAACGCCCAGCCATCTTTACTTCAGCTTTGTCTCCATTTTAGGCAGACGTTTAAAATCACTGTTATGCAAGGTGACAGAATGCTATTTGAGACACTGAAATGTATTTCTTTTTCACACATGTGAAAAATCCCATTCCATCCTACCAAATTAACATCCAGCCTTTTTTTAGTCACTCCATCTTTCTTTGCAGGAAGCTAGAGATTTTCAGTATAATATAGAATAAGAAGACATGGTGTCTGGATGACTATCAAATATGCCAAGGGACAGAGGTATGTGTGTATCATTATACTGTCTGTTAAAGTGTGCAAATGGGACAGCAATTTCAGGGCATTTTGTATGTATGCGTGTGTACGTGCGCGTCGAGAGGGAGAAGGGGGGAGTTAGCACTTGACTTTGCACACCCTGTCATCATATGTTACACCCTCCTGTCAGCGCAGCGGGCTGACATCCATCCTCATCTTGTTTGGAGAGCCACGCCAATTCAGCCTTTTCATTTTTTTCTTTTTTGTTTTGTTAGTTCTATGCTATTTTTTTTTTTTCTTCTGATGCACTTTGTCTTTTTGGTGCAGGTGTTGCCATGGTAACCAAGACACTCTGAATGTCAGGGGGGGGTTTGCTGAATGTTGATAGACACACACACACACACACACACACGCACACATGCACGCCAGTGCCACCACCACATCCGTACATGGACTATTGTTATGAGCACAGCAGACAGTGAAGAGACAGCTGTGGGCTTTGGGCGATGGATGGGTGTGTTATGATGTGTCCTCGTGTTCTCTCTGTGTCAATGAATAGGTAACATTTTGAATTGCACATATGCACACTTGAGCCCAACAGCAGTAGTTTTTTTTTTTTCTCACACATATCTCCTCTAGCCTTGATTTTGTTCCAATTTGCCAGTTTGTAGCCCCCGCCGAAAGCAATATAGCCCATCTCCGCTGCCTGAAAAAGTTTCCCCCTGTGTCATTAGCAGTAGGTTGCCAAAGTGATTGAATTCACACTACACTGGTTATCTTCCCAAAGGCATTTATCACATTTCTTGAGGCTGGCTTCACTTCATATCTGATCAAATTCGTAGCATCTGTGAATCTGTGCCACAGGTACGTTACAAAAGCACACTTCTTCAGCGCGTGCGTGTAAACAGATAACTGCTAATGTATACTTTTCGCCTTCTTAAAGTAAATATAATTCTCTGCTGTCACTTCGCGGATATGTAAATATATATAAATCAGTTGTGTTGTGACAGCAGATAAACAGAGAGGCACATTAGGGGCGACCAGGCAGAAAATTGCCAGAGACGGAGAAACACTTGAGAAGGCCATGAACAGAAATGTGTATAAACACAAACAATGAGAGAAACAAACAACAAGCGCAGACACAAACAAATTCGCTCTGCTCCAATGACTCCCAGAATAGGGCTGGTAGAGCCGACTGGGCCGACGCTGGGCCCGGGGGTTGCTTCAAATGACTTCATTCAGATTCAAGGAAATAGGGAAAATAAGACAATAGTAAAAACCAACAGGACAAGTAATAGAAAACCGAACTGGTTTGTTTGCATTTATTTTCCTGTCTACAAGCTCGCCTGCTTATTCATTTATGGATTGCAATTCGCTCGCTTGTTAATTAAGTCGTTCATTCATTTTGCATGGGGTTGCGTTTTACTCAGGATATTTCATGCCCCGCAAATGAATGAATGCAGTGCATGATTGACAGCAGAGGCACAAAATGGCTGCCAAGTAGCAGCCCCAGATGGGGGTTTTGACAGGAAGTGACTTATGTAGAACGCTATGCAAGAACAGTTTCATCATTAGTTCAACCTGGTTATTGATGATATCCTAATATGGCCGTCACATGTTGCTGAAAGTATCATAACTATGAGAAGCGTGCACGCTGATGCTGCAAAGAAAATGGTGAACCCACAAATAAATAACACAAATGATTAGAAATTATAACAAGAAAGATCATGTAGCTACTTTTTTTACCTGGTCTTTTTTGTTCTTACGTCTAATCATTTACAAAGTTTTATTTGTAACTTTGGACTGGGTGTACAGGGAAAGTTTGCAGGTAGCACAGACATCTGAACTCCGTCACACAGTAAATATTGTATGTGTAGTCAACACGTGAAGCTGCATGAAAACAAATGCAGCTCCTTCGTTCAGACTAGTGAGCTTGCAGAGTAGAGGTGCTGCTGATGTAAGGGGTTCACCCGGCAACCCAACCAGTAGCCAGACACATGCCTGGTAGATTGCTTTGTGACATGAATGATGTATTTCTGCTGTTTACCCAACCCTCTTTCCGCAGATTTCGTTCAGTGTTGATGTTCTTTTGTTTTTTTAAAGTCCAATGCCAACAGTTTCTACATGTCATACGCGCATGGCAACCCTGGTATGGTTAAGGTTAGGGAGACCTTGTGGTTACAGCTAATAAAAAGGCGAACGCTGTTTGCAGGTGTCCTGCGTGAAAGTCAGACGTGCTCCAAACCTATCCATCATCCCGACCTCCACACCTTCACTCTGTGCCTCGTCACATATAACAGATTCTCCTTTCAGCCATGGCATTGCATCACTTGTTCTGTTTGTACAACAAAGACTACTGAGGTGTTTGATAGCGTCCGTTTGAGACCAGTTGTTTTCTTTTCTATTTATGTATTCATGTTTTGTAAAGTGCAGCTTCTAGTGGGTATTTATTTAGGTCTGAGGTATTCATTAAGACACTGCCTGAGTGAAGTCATCTGAATCTGTCAAAAGAAGTGCTTATTATGAGCCAGTGCTTGTTCTGCATCAGCCGTCCTGAAACTGTTTATTTAACTATCGAGGCACTGACCTTTTCAATATGTGAAACTGCAACTCATCAGCGCTGACTGTTCTCGGTGTCTTCTTTCTTTCTTTGTCTTTCTCTTTCTCTCTCTCTCTTCCTAGAAGCCTGACATCCTTACACTCGGTGGAAACACAGCAGGTCCATGATGCATTGCTGCTGCACAGGGGATTGAACGGGTGGCTTTGTACCCTAGCCTCATTGATAATCATTAGCAGGCTGTGTTAGGCTCCAGATGAACAGAAGGTGAATATAGATATGTGGATCAGCGTTGGCCTTCGAGCTGCTAATTAGAGGATGAATCACCATGATGAGTGAGTTGGTTAGATGTTCATATGCGTCTGTTAGGTCACCTCGCTGCTGCAGGAAACGCAGACACAGGCATGTAAGAATGCATGTTTGCATGCGCACACACAGCACAGGCCACAAGCCAGCCTTTCTGCACACGGACTCCCACAGTATCGCGAGCCATCTCCGTGCAGGTTTCCCTTTTTGATCCCTAATCCAATGAGCTCTTTCCTCTGGTTCACCCGCTCCCTCATTCCTTCAACCAGTCAATTAGCAGCGGCCTCGACTAGCAGTGTCAGAGTTACAGCTGTGTTTCCATTGTTGCTGGTTGCTGGAGCTCAGGCTGGTACACAGCTCTGAGTTGCCCAGCTCGGAGGCTCTGGGGCTGGCACAGAGCAAGCTTCCCTTCTCCCTCTGGGTCTCTCTGGCAGGGGGAGCTGCTTGCCACTGATAGACTCAGCTGTGTGTGTGTGTGTGTACGTGCGCGTGTGTACGTGCGCACATGTGTGTTAATTATTCAAAGTGTATTAAAGCTTAAAGATGCATCTCCAGATGCATCTCTGATCGTTGGCGTGTTTAATGGAGAGAGACAGATGAGATGAGAAGCGAAAGGTGGAGTATCCACAAAAAAAAATAAATAAGGGGAGGAGGGTGGCAGTGGCCTAGTTGCTGGAGAAGAAGCAAGCTCGCTGAAACAACCAGGGGCTTCATTTATGAAACTGTGTGCACACTGCAAGTAAAATAATTAGAAAAAATGCCTTCTGCAAAAACAATCGTAAATGTACGAGTACACTTTCCATCAAGCAGGTTTTATCTTTAACACGTGTTTGTCAGCCGGTGATTTTGAGCACAAGTCTCCGGCCCCCTTCGGTTCCACAGTACATGGTTAATAAAATGCTGATTACTATATCAGCTCTGATGATAATACCTCTAAACGTTGTGTTAGAATTTCCCCCAAGCTTAGGTTTATTAAACAGAATGTAAATGGGAGCGATATCCCAGGACCATGGCTTGGTGTGTTATTAACAGTTTTCTCTCTCCAGGGGAAGGTCAGAGGTCACAATAAGATGCCTCTAATTAGGTTTGTGTCAGGGAGCTCATTTTAATTGTCTCATTACTCTGGAACGATGGCAGATCGGGCTGCGTATTTGGCTAAATTGCCACGGCCAATTTAAGTCAAGAAGTTTAGTGAAATTAGGATCGAACATAAATATATAAGGCTTGGGGGGGAATGATTTAAAAATTGACACAGCAGAGATATTAGATGTTTAAGGGGGGCATATGATATAAGAGGGCTGAGTACAAAGGGATGAGAACAAATAACTAGCCTGGTAAAGTAATAAGAATTAAGGATAAGAGACATCAGAGTTGGAGAGAGCAGCATTAACAGACTGAACAGAAGGAGAGGAAGGAGCTGGCCAGTGGACGTAAGTAAGAGAAGGATGGAGGAGTGGGAGGAGGATGCAAGAGATGTTTAACCATTCAGGAGATGAAAGGATACTAGGGTCGTGACACCACCCGTGTCTCGTGTCTACTTAGCATTATGCTTAATAATTCCATGTAATTTATTTAATGCCATCTGCCCTACTTTCTTCTTTCCAGGATGCTCAGCTGCTGGATATCATTTAACTGCATCGTATGTTTGTCTTTTAAGATTAGCGTTACAGAACTTACTCTGTCTGCAGAACAGAAATAAGAGCCACTTTTTTTTATACATCGTTGTTCATTGCCTTATTCTTGGCTTCCATTAATGGCTTCTATGATTGCTACGCATACACAGCAGGGCAGATTTCTGCGTAGTAAACTGTTCCTGATGAATGTTTGTGTGTTTTTCAATGGAAATAACGCTTTACTATGTTGTTTCTCCTCTGACCCCTCTTCTCCCTCATGCGAAAGGCTTAATAAACCCTCATTCCACTGTTGCTCTGAAGGCACACGAGTAATCATATTTGGGAAATTAGTTTTGAAAGAGTTTTGATGATGCCCACTGTCTCAGTGGATACATTTAACGGCTATCAAACTGTTGAGGAGGGACAGGGGAATCAGTCCATTGTTCTGTGCTAACAGGCTATACGCAACCATATGCAAAGCAAGGGACTAGATTATGCTCTGTTCAATCATGTTTGAACCATGGTTGTAGAAGGTTGGGTCTTTCATGGGGCTGGTGTCAATATGATACCTGAGTTTCAGTTCCTGTACCAAAAAAGAGGCAGCTTATTATGACACACATTTACGTTTCTTATTAGGTGGTGACCTCTAGTACCAATGTCTGTGTGGGGAGGAGGACCGGGTGGATTATTATTGCTTCCATGGCAACGAACGGCCAGTACACTTATATATGCTGTTTTGGGAGTCATTGACAATACGACCTGTTTTTAAAAGGCTCGTGCCAAGAACTTTGCCAAAGCGTCACCTCAGTCTGGAAGTATCTGATCAAATCTGACAAGGCAACGTTTTGATACACAATTTTATGGACACATCAGTCTATATTCAAAAAGCGCTGAGGTTCAATACCTAGCCCTGTGGTTATATTGGTTTCACCTTTGACGGATACACCAAACAGGAGCAAACATATCTTAGAGGCTGGAAACAGATTATTCAGCAGGAAACCTCTCAACACATCCTTGGTGTTGGAAACATAAACAAACCCAAGGGGATTCAAATGCAATCAGTTCAAAGCATAACCATTTTGACTGTATCTGAATCTTACTGATTGTATAATTCAGGTAATACTTAACCTGGTAGGTCTAAGGATAGAGGGTGTTGTATGCTGTACAGGTTGTACAAAGTGCTTTGAAGGAAATTTGTGGTTTTGGGCTATTTGGGTGTATTATTCAGATACAGGTAGAGTAAATATAAAGCAGGATGGCCACTAGACTTAAGCCCATTTTGTTCTATTAATCTTTATTCAAGTACAACGAGTGCAAGGCACCAGCAGCCATGTCATAGATTCCCCATATAACACACACAACTCATGGCTCCTGCTCATAGTTTGACTTTGTCATTAATGAAGTTGAGTAGCGGTGTAAATTCCTTTTCAGCTTGTGACTGAAGGTTCCCCTTGAGATGTGAAGTACAAGGTAATAAGTTGCTTTGATTAAAAATGATAAAGACCAAGTTTACTTTCGTCTTCAAAAACAGGTAAAATGTATGAATTTGTTGATAACTTCTGATGAAGCTGTAATGATGTTAAGACATTGTTTATCTTCATTTGTGTCAGAATCGCAGTTCATAACGGTGTGAACTCTTTCTGTGTTTTATCTATACCACAGCACGTATCCCCTATAGTAAAGGGCTGCGAAGAGTGGGTGGACACTCCAAAGGGCTTCTATCACAGTTCAAAGTCTCTTTCATTGAACAGTAGCGCTCCTACTGTGGTGCGATGGGGTGCCTGCACTCCTTCCACCTGAGACTACGACTGAGGAACTCGGGTCATTTGAGCAAAGTAGATGAAACGTTTTCCTGTTGAAATGAAGCACGGGGGATTAGTCACAAATCTAGAATAAAAGATGAAACGGGTCTCGCAAAGAGAAGATTGCTTTCAAAAGTTTTTGGCCCCAGTGAATTTGAGCACTGGATATCTTTTTGTTGTGAAGTTGGCTGTGATTAGTTTTGCTTAAACTTGTGTGACCTTGGACCTTTGGGATCAAAAAACTCATCCTCTTGTCCCAAGATTAATGGAGTGATTAAACACAAATACATGAAGGCAAATGATTGGGGAAGTCGGTACATTTATCATGGGCTTTTCATACTGACCTTGAAAGGTTGGCTGATACTTAGGTGGGTCACAGAAATATCTTATTATTCACTGGGTCATGGTCTAAAAATTGGTTGCGAGTCTGCTTTTGGTTGGTTCCCACTTGACAAGGGGTGCTCTGTCATTTTCTGCTCCCAAAAAGAAACAAAATTCATCAAATATGGAACCTGCAGGCTTTAAAAAAAAAAGAAAATACAGGCCTCCTTTTTTTTTTTGTAAGGCCATCCTGAATAGCTTCTCGTAATCTGTCATGTATCTACTATGTCACCCTCAGAAATACACACACTTACAAACAGATTGCGTATTTTTAGACCCTCCTATCGATCCACTAGCTGATCCTTATCAGCTACATCCTCCTCTTTGACCATCCAGACCTGATAGCATCCAGATAGACACACAATCACACTCGGTCATCAGAGATACCACACAGGGCAATGCTATTCTAATAGAGACGTGTGATGAAGACCTCTGTAGAGTCAATGGAGTGGGGGTCTGTCCGCAGGAGGCACAGTATCTTTTCTGTAGCTTGATTGTTTACTACTACTAAGTTGAACTGTTGGGCAAATGCTGTCATGGCTCAAATAGTATTAGAAAAAGTATAATTTTGCCTGTTTTGGTTGGTTCCATCTGTGTGCAGCATAGTAGCTGAAAGCCTCTTCACCCTGGTTGGTTCTGACTAGAGGTATAACCAGTTGACTGCTTCCTAAAGATTTAATTGCCCTTCTGGGTATTCTTCAAGGAGATCAGTGATGTATTTTGGCCCAAGATTATTGAACGATTTATAATCTAGCAGCAGCACTTTAAAATCTATTCTACAAGTAGGTGTAAAGTAACAAGAAACACAAATTAAATTCCTTTTAAAGTAGTGATAAAAGCAAGATTAAATTAACGGTGACAGTATGAAAGGAGTCGCTTATAGTGATGAAATTCATGCAGCTTCCCTTGGCTTTATGCAGCTTTATGCCAAGTTTCAGCTCATTATTACTGTCCAGCACACTGCTTTGAGTCACTCTCACACCTCTAATAGTGTTGCTTTTGGATGCATCAGGCAGCTGTTTTGAGCAAAAAAGCTCCTAAAAACGCACGGTATGCCAACTGATACAGTTAGCAACTAGCTAAAGAGCTGTATATTTTTGGTTGGTAGAGTTGTGGCCTAACGTTTAGAGAAGCAAGTGACCGGAAGGTTGTTGGTCCAATCTCCCGGATTTTATTCAACTCAACAAGTAAGTCTTGTTGACTTTCCCCAAGTGGCCAAAAGTAGCTCACCAACTGGAGAGGTGCTGAGTGCTGCCACTGTGGCTGTAAACTATATTATAGCAATACTACTGAATAAAACGGTACCATCTGTTATATATCTTACATGATCTGTAATGGTCCTGGATCAGGGTTAGGTTTTGTCATAAAGGAAAATATAAGTGTGAGAAATACAAGATAGCCACATTAAAACTCTGCTGCTTCAACCTCCTTGCAGGTTTTACTCAACACGTTATTACAAAACAGTGAACGCAGAGCTAAACACTCTTGTCGCTGGTATGTAACTTCTGAGAAGGAGCCTGCAGCACAAAGGAAAGGATGCGTTGTATGTTTTTGGTTTGTTTGAAATAGCAAGCACAGAAGATGGCATGAAAATCTTAGCCAATGAAAGAGCACCTTCACCTACAGAAACATCAGTTTTCCATTGACAAATGATGTCTGAGATATAATAAAAATTATTAGGATAAATAACCCATCACTTAATCAAGATCTGGACGGGGAGCATTTTATTCAGTTGGCCTTGGTCATAGGGCTTAAAAAGGAACAGTGCTGCATATACTCATGTACATACTGAACCAGTCTCCAAGCTGCACACAATCCGCACATAAAACATTATTCCTCTGCAGCGGCGAGGCCACACGAGTATTGTATCATAACCCTCCTATAGTGCTGCTGGATATCGGTTTGTGTCTGGCCTGCCTTCGACCTGTTGTCTTGGCTTTTTACATGAAGATGTCTACAGCATTTAGGCAGCCGCAAGGGAGAAAGTGATAAAGCTCTCCAGTTTGTTCTGTCTTCTGTTGACTTCTACAGGGTTATAAGAGACCTTCACAGTGAGATAAATGGACTGAGAGAGAAAGATGTGTCTAAATATATAGATGCAGTCTTATGACCTGTCTGTGTCTTGATTGAATGGAGAAACCTTACAGGGATTACTAGCATGACCCAATGCGTGATATTATGGTATTCTCTGGTGTGTGTATGTGAGTGTTTTTTTTTCTATTAGATTCATTCTCTAAGGGTGTAACTACAGTAAATTAGTGTCTAAAATGGAGACATTGCTCACCAGATGACTCTTCCTCTTCCTCTCCTGGGAGATGTGGTCATCATATCAGGTCATTTTCTTTCTGTGTGCGTGTGTGTGTGTGTAACAGCGCCGGTCGATGGGGTCTCGCCCCCTCCTTTCTGAAATGGTTCATTGGACTGTAACGCTAATTCGTGGGGACCCTCTACACTGTGGTGACCCCCCCGACACTCGCACACACATACAAAAACACAGAGACTCCCTCATCCATCATACTCTGAGGTTGTCAGCGCCTCAGCGAGGGGGCCTCATGGGTGACAGCCGGCAGCCAATCGGGGCCCTCGCCTCATCTCTGACATCAGCCTAGGTGGTGTGTCAGAGCTAGATATGGATTAAGCCAATGTCATGTTTTTCATCACTAACATATATGAGCTCTGAATATCTGTACAGCGTTCACTTTTTCTTAATTTTCTTAGTCAAAGAAAGAAATCTGCTAAGCCCGCGTGGCTCTAATGTTATTAAAAAAGGATATTTACCCGCAGTAATGGTCAGGAAGCAGAGGTACTCGAGCATGAAAGATGTTTCAGCACACTTACTTATTACTAACATTTCATCTAGCACCGTTGTCATCTTTTATGTGACAGGAAACCACACTTTCGACAGTTCCTTCCTTTCCGTCATGACTCCTTGTTGCAAGGTTTGTCGCCGCATGACTTTGACACCAATGTTTTGCCAGCGTCGATAAAAGGAATTGATAAGCTTGGAGGCATATGAGTCCGATGGATCGGACAATTTGGAGGCATATGAGTCCGATGGATCGGACAATTTGGAACCGCTTCTAGATTCCCGTCCCTGGGCCTTCCCAGCGGGAGTTCACGGCTCCATGCATCATCCCAGTTAAATAACCAGCAGAGTGGGCTGGATCCAAAGGGTGGGAGTGGGGGGGGATCCATTGAGAGAGGTTAGGAAGATGTAGGAGAGTAAACTGAAGAACGGATGAGAGAGACTGAACCAGTGAGTTGTGGTTATAATGGAAGAACTCTATGGAATATTATCTGTGGTTGTTGAGTTGTAGGAAATGAGCATGACCAAGGATACAACTGCTCCATCGGTCCTTATTGATTGACATTGCTTTAAGATCCAGGAGTCTCGAATAAACCCAAACTCCGCATTTCCACAAAGTAATGAAAGACTTGCTTTGGAATGTGGAAAGCCTGTGTAGATTTCAGGTTGGACGCTGCAACAGTCCAACATGGTACTCTGGCTAGCGGCAGTAGTTGAAGGGACACATCTTCTCCTCACAGGGTCCAAACTGAGTTTCCTGGTCCTCTCTGTCTAATGAGTATAATGAGCAAATGCCCGTCTCCTCGGTTACTTGAATCAAACAAAAACGTGTGCTTTTTCACACCCAGGTAGTTTAAGCTAACACCAGCAAACACACTACCAAGTCACAGTAATGCGGACCTCACTTTCTACAATTTTCATTGGATCTTGTTTGTACATAGTTCATAGTTCCACTGAGGGTGTTGACCATTAAGTCTGGATTAACAGGGACAAGACATGTGAGTGAAACTGAACTACACCTCTGCTGTATTGGGATGGAGGCAGAAATCTCAAAGGGAGATATGTCCAAACCTGGGAAAGTAAAACCAAATGCTCTGTACATGAATGTGCATGATCTTTGTTGTGCCGTGGACTCAAAGTGTAAGGATCAGCACCACCTAGTGACCTAGACCAAACTGCAAGTCAGTGCGTTTGTCACACACCGTTACATGTCACATGCGTTTCATGGGTAGTATGGAAGAGTAAATTCTTTTTTTTTCTTTTCAGAAGGCTTACATTCCTCCCTCTGATCGCAGAGTATGTGTGTTTGGCCCCAAGGCTCCTGTAAAACATCCAACAGGCCTAAGACTGCACTAGCTTACTGCACAGAGCCAGAGGGCAAGATTTAGCTTTTGATCGGTGTGTGCATAGCAGGTGGTGTGCGAGGATAAATGTGTATGTTTGTTGTTTGTGTATGTTATGTGCATTCTGGGTACACCTATCTAGATAACATGGTTTATATATATGTGTGTGTGTGTGTGTCTTCATTGCCTGTCTGGGAAATAGTTTGGCTATATATATATAAGAGTGGTGTGTATGACTCCCATGTTGCAACGCACCACCCCTGCCCTGCTCTGTTGGGAACCTGACCTCCTTGACTCTCATCCCCCACTTTAATAAGTGAGTGTATGGCTCCCAAGACCTCACCTCACCTCCTCATCTCCTTCCCTCTCGCTTCACCACCATCCAATGGTTTATCTCTGCTCATGCTCTGTCTGCATCAACTGTTCATCCCTGACTTATAAACCAAATGTATATCTCAACATGGCAGTTACGTAGACATGTGCTGGACTGCTGGTAGTTGTACTGGGAAGTTTCCAATGGCCGTAGTTGAGACGCATCCGGGTGTGGCGCCACATGAATCTGAAGAATGTTGTTTCTGGAAAGAAAAGGATGTCACTCAGTTAACGCTTATTGCTGGATGAAATGAAGGTTGAAAAACAAGGCGATGGTGCGAGGGAAAGAATAGAAGAATGATACAGAGAACATAAAAAAGATCGAGTGTGAGGAGTGAGAAAGGAGGGAAAGTGCGGGGATTAGAGGAATCCCCCAGGTAAAGAGATTGTTGTGTCTCATTGTGTAGAACTGCAACGCTATCTGATGCAGACTCAGCTCTGACACCTGTCACCACTCCTAATGAAACAGCCCCCACAATCCTCTGCTCCCAAATCTTTTGTTCACGCCCTCCTTCCTTTGTTTGTTTGTGTGTGTGTGTGTGTTGCTCTCTTTTTCCCCATTATGTGTTTTCTTGATTGTGTGTGTGTGTGTGTGTGTGTGTGTGTGTGACAATTATCATGTTTCTCAGAGGAATGTGACGCTGTGCTTTTTATCCTGACTGATGCATCGGTAACAACGAACAGACCTCAGGAAAATGTGTGTGTGTGTGTGTGTGTTTGTGCGCACTGTTGAAGCAGTGGGGACCAGAATGTGCAGCAGAGACGCACAGATGTGAAGTGAAGTGGTCTTTCTCTCTCTGTGTGTGTGTGTGTGTGCGCGTGAGCCAGACAGGATTTCCATGCCACAATTGGAGCAGATGCTTGAGCCCAACATTAACAATGACTGCTACTTCAGACTAGATACTCTTCCACCTAGTCAGAGTATCTAGTCACACACACAAACACACACACACACACACACTCTTTTTCTTCCTGGGCTTCTTTAGTCCTGTTTTCCATTTTATTAGAGGCTAGAAGCAGTTCATTAGCGGTCCGTTGCCATCTGTGAATACTTTAAACCTTGACTGTCAGCCTCACTAATTGACAATCTGCTTCACTGGGCTCACTGGCATTGATTTGATCTCTTCTCCGTCTCTCTTTCCTCATTTCTTTCCTCCTCCTCCTCCACCTCCTCTCTTACTGCTACATCACAACATTCATATCATGTTAGATTCCCTGTAAATACGAGCTGCTGCCGACTGGAAAAACCTGTTCATCCTAGCCTCCTACTGATAAATTACAAGTGGGAGCTTTCACATAAAGTGGACCAAAACAGTTGGCATACATAACAGTTAAGTTATTGTTAGTAAAATTAGCAGTTACAACTAAGTTAATATTGTCTACTTCAGTTGGTATTTAATGCATTTACTGTCATCTGTGCGTGGTTTTAAAGCTGGGTTGATATTTTCATTCTTTCTTTGGCCACTTGGGGGCAGCAGAACAGATTGGAAAACCACAACATGGACATATTATCATCTCATTATTGCCTGATCTCTAACATGCAGAGGTTTTGTCATTTGCTAACAGCTAGCCTGTTGGATGATAGTAGTGACACATTTCACATTGCACATCGTTTCATCCATAGTTAGTCTAAAAAGTATTGATTGGTCCAGTTTTAAGGAAACTTATTATTGACAAAGCACGATGATTTTCTAGATCATAACGTTTATCCTATTTTATCCACTCTTTTATCTCTGCCTATGTTACATGCCACCTCTGTGTCCTTTTTTAACTGTATATATATTGGATTATAGATGGAAAACACTATGCATAATCTCTAATGTGGCATCAATGCTGTCAGGCTGTGGGCGTGTGCTATATTGTTGTTGAAGGGAGCAGAGGTAGCATTATGTCCAAACCTCCCCCTCCCTCTCTGCAGCCTCTGCCATTCCCTGGCCAATCTGCAAGTCATTACAGATGCTCCATTATACAGTACCTCTGCACAGAGCAAACTCGTATTGAGATTCCTCTGCAGAATGTGAGGTTGCTGGTGTGGTCTGACTTTAGGTATTCATTCCTGATTAAATAGAATGCAGTTCCCAATGATTTATCATTGCAGATATAAACGTTTGCTATCCTAATAGGAAAATTATAGTTTGGTTAATGGCGCTCAAAGCGGAATACGACTTAATTTATAAATTCTAGTCTGGTATTTGTATGGCCTTTATGATTGTTTACCGCGTCTCCACATGAATACCAAACACACATTAGTGGATATAACTTGTTCAGTGGTAATTACAGCCTTTATGATATTGCAACGGCTCTTTTTATCCATTTACACTGCCGAAAATGTCTTAACAAGTCCCAGCAATTTAGTCAGACAGAATAAAATTGAGTTTTCTATGAACAATCTTCTTGAACAACAATAAAGAAAAAGGCAAATTACATATCTATATAATTTGTACTATTAATCAGTGAAAATCTTAAGTTCATGGCACTTACACTTACTCACATTGTTTGAGGCAAAAATACGATTTTAAAACTTCACTTCACTACTTATTCAAATTTGTTGTGGAGGTGGCAAACATTTGTGACACGTTGTGATAGTATGTGATGTAAATTCAACATACTGATAGAAAATATGTTAGAGAGGTAAATAGTGTAGTATCAATGCCACACATGAACATGTTGAACCTTTTATTGAACCACTTAAAAACATAGTTTGAAATACAAAATAATGCTAGAGTGCAGCTGATTGCTGAACATTTATATTTTTTCCTCAATTAATTTGGTGCAAAGCTACCGTTGTATCCACATTTGTATTGATTGAAGAGCAGCAAGAAAGCTCTGAATGGAAGTGCTGACCTCTCAGTCATCTCCCTCCCTAATCCGCTAGTCTGTAGCTGTTGTACAGTCCAGCATGATAGAATTAACACTGTCTGTGTACTTAAGAGACGCTGCCTCAGGCTCTCATTTTTGTCCATGCAGAAGGAATTAGAATTTCCTTTGGTGCATTAATTTAGGCAAACACACACCTAATATCCGTAACAGCCTCATTAATACTGGGAAGGGGTTGATTCCAAAATGGCATGTACTCGTTTTGACAAGTAACTGCCACGTAAGTGGTTCATAAATAGGACGAAGAGTTGATCCTCTGGAGTGTTGATAATTTGTAAGTGGAGGTTTAAGGCTGCCCAATTCTTCAAACATTTTCCACCATGAGAACAAAGGAGGCTGGGATGCATTTGGAGACGTGTGGTTGGATGCTCTTGGGAGGAAAAAGAAAATGATTCATACAGACAGAAGGGAGTTCCGCAGTGCCATGCTGCCATTTCTAATACACAATTATTGCTTGTCAATTAGAATAAATAGCCTGTATTTTGGAGCGTATTGTCAGTTTTTCTTAGCCTCTTCAGCACCACATACAGAACAGATCTGTCTGCTCAGATCTGAATTCCACTGAGATTGTCTGGTTTTTTCTTCCAGTCACATCTCAATTATATTGTGTTTCTTCATCGCCAGGAGTGTCCTCAGATCCTGCCCTCCACCCAGATCTACATCCCCGCTGGAGTCATGAGACCAATCACCCTGTTGGCCCAGAACCTGCCCCAGCCGCAGTCCGGACAAAGGAACTACGAGTGCATCTTCTACATCCAGGGCAACACGCACAGCGTACCGGCTCTGAGGTTCAACAGCACCAGCATACAGTGTCAGAAGACCACGGTAAGGCTACATAAACACATTCAGGTGCAAACAAAACGTGAAATTACTATGTGAAATCCCCTGTGAGTTTATGTGTTGGCTAGCATCTCAGCCATTCCTAATCCAAGTATCTCACTGCTCCAACCAACCCCGGCTCTTCAGTCTGTCAGCAGGAGCTCCATTGAGGATAGCCATACTGGTGTGACTCTTAGTAGGCTTTACAGCTGGTTAGATGCAGTGTGAGGCAGAGAGAGACCAGCACTAATAGACTGGCAGGCAGCAACGTCTAAAAACTGAAACGTATGAACTGTCGCAAAGCCACTCTCTTCAGTCCTGCCTTTCAACGCTCGGTCAAACTGTCACCGCTAACAGGGAGTGACCATTTCAGCAATGTTAATTTCCCCAGCTCCAATCAGAGCACGAAGCAGAGGGGAGGCCAATTATGACTTATTTAACATGACATATGATTAACATGCGAGCCGCACACCACAGCACTTGCTCACGCTGATAGGTCCGATAGCGAGTCCAGTTAAAAGGCAGTGTGTGGCTTTGGCAGCGTCGCCGGCCCCACCGTCTCTTCACCCTGTCACACACTCATCTGGGTCATTCAGCCTGCTGAGCGCACCACCGCTGGGCTTCGCTGATTTGCGGCCACTTGCTGTTTTTGAACTCTACCCAGTCTCCCACTTTTCCCGAAAGACTGAGCTTTGGCATTGTGATCCAGGAAGTCGATCTCTCTCTGATGCTGGATGGTGACATGAAAAGTAGTTCTGTGGCACATTATTGAAGTGGATTTCCAGATTGTAATGATGGCTCCTACAGTTCTTTTGTGTTTTGGAAAGGTAATTTATGCATATTTAGTCGCTTCTGTCTTTGTAATTGCTTCATGCAAGTGAGTGTTCTTTTAGATTTGACTTCTTGGGTTGTTATTACAGGTTTTTGTTAGATTTGTCCTCAGTGACCTGACTACTTGAAAGCCTATTGAATAGAGATTGAGCTGCGAAAACAGTAATTGCTGTAAATCAAGTTGGAATATTTTAATAAATTGTAACATTATAACACCAGGGCTTCAAAAGAATGTAGATAAAAACCACATGTCGTTTGAACACCACAGCTGTATGCTTGTATGTCTGTATTCATGTTCTGTCCTTGATGCATTTCAAGTGGGTTCTGAAAGCCTTCCACGCCACCAAACACCAGTACTTACTCCAGGAAATAGCAATATGCCATTTGCATCCCCAGTGTTTGATACGCTCGCATACATTCATTACTACACCAGTACTACTGCTGAGAGTTGCTGATGCTGGATGACAGAGACCTGCCTCAGCAAATCTCCGATTCACTGGCAAACTGAATGGATGTACACACACACACACACACACACACACAGACATACACACACATAAGCACATACATTAATTTCTTCATTCCTCAGTGCACTTTAATATTTTGTAAAATCCCAATGTTCTTTCTGTAGGAGGCAGGAAAAATAGTAAATATACCGGCCTCGTCTCAACTTTTCAGCTCTTTATGAAACTAGACACCGGGGGCTGAGCTGTGCGTGTGTGTGCGCGCCCACATGAGCATATCCATGTGGTGCTGTGAATGGGTAAGCCTCCTTCTATCCTCCCTCCCCCACCTCGCTCCTCGTCAGGTGGGACCGTGATAGGATCCAATTAAGGGAGCTGTAGATAAAATGATGATGAATTGCAGTGGTGTGGCAGACTGACGGACACACACACACGCAGGCCTGGCAAAAAAGTGAATGAAAGACAGAGCCAAAGACGAGGTGCGGCAATTAGGAATAGACAATGACGCTGCAATAAATAGTGTGATGGAGTTAGTTGAAAGAGGGAATGAGAAGAATAAAGAGAGACATAGGGGAGGAAAGAAATGCCAATATCAGCAAGCACGCTAGGGGGAAACAAGCAAATGAGGGAGAATGTGGAGTATGAAAGATGCACTTGTTTTGAGAAAGTAATGCTGAAAGGAAAGAAAATCATGTAGGGACTGGTTACAGAGGTGGTTGGTTTTCAGATATGGTAGTAAGGCAGGTTAGTAATGCAATCTTGTCTCTTTCAGTTACCTATAATCTGGTTGGTTCAACAACTATTGTTCAAGATGCATTTCAGCAAAGCACTTGCCATCCCAGCGGAGTCCATATGTAGAATCACCGCTAAATAATTAGCAAATTCCAACATTGTTTTGTAGGTTCTTGGCTCTATTTTTTTGCTGTTGCAGTTGTTGTTGAGTATCTAATGTAAGTATTAATATGTGTATTAATAGGAACAATGGGAATGAATGAGTTAATACAGTTGATCAAAACAGGAGATCCATCTTTGACTCAGAGTTTGTATACTTGCTACCAATATATTCAGTATTCACACTAGGGAAGTGTGTGTATATGCATCACAGCTGGCTGTGACTGGGACAATAGAGTGTAATAAATCACAGAAAATTAGCCAACAGTAGATGTACACTCATCCATTCAATCTTACAGTATCTTTGTGCATTATTTAGCCCCCTCGCCAACACTGAAACATTGAACTTGCATACTGAAATACACCAGGGACCCAAAGTATGCATGGATGCGCACTGGGATGTTCCCAGGAAAACACACGCTGGTTCACACACACACGCGCGCACACGCATAGGCACACGCGCATGCGCACACAGACAAGGATGCATGCAAGCTGCGTGGATACCTGCCGGTTCGTTCATGGACAGCACACGCGCATACACACACATCCTCCCCAGGGGTTTGGAAGCCCAATGTGAAGCAGACATATGGAGATTCTCTACATGATCCTCTTCCTAATCATGTGGAGCAGACGGAGACTGTAGCATCAGCAACAACCAGCAACCTGCTTTACATGATTTATTACACTGACACACATAGGCTATCAAACACTCTGTGTGTGTGTATGTGTGTATGAACTTCTTACTGTAAGTCCATGCATCTGGCACTGTTGTGAGCAGCGTAGTACATTTTTGGAGGATGAAAGTCTTCATGTTTGTGTGTTCACAGTCCACAAATTTGTCTAGATTTTGCTCTAGGCTAGACCTTTCCTAACTTTCACAAACATGCTATATACAGTATAACACATGTACAATACACACACACACACATATGCTCTTCTGCAACACTGCTTCCTTCAAAATAATATACACTGCTTGTACTCAGTTCTCTGCATGCATTTTATAGCAAAGGTAGCCTGTATCAAGCTTAGTGTGCATTCATAGACAAAATGGTATCCAATCCTTGAGGAGTGACTTTCTTATGCTGAGATCAGACAGAATGCAAGATTGAATTTTAGAGGCAGCCTGATCGGATGCAAAGTCAAATTTTAAAGTTGTGATTAGGCAAGGTTAGCTGTGAATTCACCCAGGGGAGTGCAAACTGGGGCAAAGGCGCATCCTGGGTTCCTGGTGAGGTCTCGGCTCAGTCAGAGGCGATCGGTGCTTCCGTTTCTCGCCAATGTCTAGCTGGTGCGTTGGCTATTTCGGGCAAATCAAAGTATTTGCCAGTTGTAGCATCTCATTTTTGAGGACGTCCTGTAGACACAGATAGAAAAGAAAATGCACACAAAGACAGCAATACATAACAAGCATAGACTGCAAATACACACCCTCTCCCACCCACACCCCCAACACCACCTTGCTTTCATATAATAATAATAAACAAAAAACGCTGCCATATAGACACAAGTCAGTCCAGGAAGAGTTGGGAGCCTCGTGAATGTGCCAGGCTCTCAGGGAACAAAAGTGGGTCTGTCAGCCTTCCTGAAGGTGGGGAACCTCGCATCCCCCCAGCCTGTTCAGGCAGGCCACCACGCTGACGTCTTCAACCTCAGCATGACGAGCTTGCTGGTAACTGTTGCGGAAATGGAGCAGAACCTCCTGTACTGTAGTGACTCCAGAAGGTTGATATGAGGAGACAGCTGGCCATGTTCCCTATGCTGAGCCGTGCAATATAATGTGTGGCGCAATGGAGCCACTGTATGTTCATTCTGACAGTCGTAGTGCATGAATCCAGGCAGAACAAAAGGTTAAATTCACTGACTTTGCTGGGAAGCGCTTTCATTGACGATTATGGTTTTTTTTTCTGCAAACAAATTGAGGGTCTAAGGACAGAGGGTATGTTGTACAGATTGTAAAGCCCCCTAAGGCAAGTTTGTGATTCATGATATTGGGCTATTTAAATCAAATTGACTTGACTTGATGACTATGAGGCTCAGACACATGACATCAAAGGACCATGCGTCGGTTTCAGCTTCATGAGGGGGGGAAAGAATCATCCATGTCTATGGTTGTACTTCAGGGAGGAAAGTAGTGTTGCTAGCTAGTGACACATAACAATTAGCAGACAGTGATATCAACCAGCGTGGATAACTTGACTGTGGTCGAGCGAGCCAGCGAGGGAAGCAGTGTCGCTGCCCGATGCGTACCGGAAACCCAATTTGCTCTGCACACGTGCGAAAATGCGTGGCAGCTTGCTGCCGCCGTGAATGGGTGCCTGAGCGGCAACAACGTTTGGATAAAAGCGCTATCCGAATGTAGCCACTTACATGCTCGTTGCAGAACGAAAAAGGCAGAGAAGCAGAGAACAACAGGGGAGAGAATCTAAAACAAAGTGCACCTAAAAACAAAAGTGTCAGGTGAAGTATGAAGAATCAATATTTACATTGTGTCGCATTGTTTCTATTCATTTATGGATGAACAGTGTCTTTCTTTATAGCACAACAAAAAAAGTAGAATTACATGCAAAATTGTTTGACACAGCCCCATTGAAATGAACTGAACTGAAACACGGGGCTTGTGGGTATGTGTGTGCTAGCAGTGTATTTTTAACACACACTCAGGTATCCTTCAACATGACTAATTACATGAGGGTGACCTGCACATGGACGCGCATACATATGCACACACCTTTCAGTTCTCCTGCCTTCTCCCCCTGCCAGCTGCTCTGTTTTGTTAACATCGGCAGTTTTCAGTCCCTCAGACGTGTGCGTGCGCATACACACACACACACACACCAGTCGTATCTATTCATGCAATCCATGGAGACATGCAATCCATGGAGACGATTCATGTAGCAAGAGAATAAACGAGTGCAGGAGCAGATAACGAATGAACCCGAGCCAGGCTGGCGTGTTACTGTAATGGGGCCAGGGACGGCTTTGTGCTCACCTTGTAGTTTCACACCTCCTCCCCTCCTTCTTTTTTCTCCTCTTGTCACCCCCCCCCCCCTCCCTTGTCCCCTCTCATTGCCCCTCCTCCTCTCTGTACTGCTCTTCATCCTTATCTCCCCCTTGTTTAAACTCTTCTTCCTTCTCTTTTATGTCCAATTTTCTCTTCTCTCCCTCTTCCTTTATCCCCTGTTCTTCTTTTCCTCTGGTAGTCATTCCTGCTACTCCCCTTTTCCCTCTTTGCCCTCCGCTGCTGTCCTCGTCTCCCTTCTAATCTCCTTTCCTAATTCCAATCCTCTCACGTTCTCCTTATCTGCTCTGTAGCTGTCCTCCACTTGCGTCCACCCAACCTTCGTCTACCATATCCTCTTCTTTTTCTCTGACCCTCTCCTCTCTATTCCCTAGAGGGGCCTACACTATGAGTTGGCTCAGGTAGATTAATTACATGCAGTGACATGGAGGAGCTGGCCAGAGGCTTCAGTAATGAGTCTGATTACTCATCTCCAGCAGCTCCAGGCGCTCAGGGGAGGGAAGTCAGGACAGCAGGCCAGCAGAGAGGCTGCTCAGTAGGGGGAGAGCAACGTCTACCTTCAGGGTTCCACCAATACAGAGTTTTAACAGCACTGGCGCCACCACTTTTAGATCAAAGCTATACCAAGAGTCAGTGACATGCCCATAGTCAACTGTGGGAGAACGCCCTCGGTTTCTTGAGGACAAAGCCATACCTGACAGCATGTACTGTATGTTCATAGCTGTAATCAATTATTCAAACAAGCTGTGGGCCAGCAGGACACAAATCCAAACATCTAATGACCAGTAGACTAGAGGGATGCCTAGTTTGGAAGACATCCTGCATGGTGGCCAAAGAGGTAGCCAAGAGTGCGACTGAATTAAATGCAGAAAATGTGGAGAATATAAGCATGGGTGATGAATCACAAAAACATAAGACGCAAAATGTTTTCTGAAGAGTTATTACAAGAAACATGACTTAAGTTAAAGTGTCCACTTGCGTTCAGCCGGTCAGACATTTTCTCAGGAAGTGTGCTCACTAGCTACAGTTATATTACAACCCATTGCATGTCAGTATATTGGTTAAGCCCTGCTCTTGTCCTCCATGTTTCCTGTAGCACTTTAAGTTTTTCCTCTCAAAGCATTTCAGTCTGTGATAGTCAGCACTCGATATTCCAACACAGACCATTCAAAATGTTAAAATGAGTAATAAAAGGTGACTGACAAGACCAGTGTGATAAATTACCCCCCAAAAAAAGTCAGCTCAACTGAATGCTGTTCTAATGGGGCTTAATTGTTTATTAGATATTTTACTTTTGCCAGGCTAGTGGCATGGCTCAAGGGATGGCAAGTATGGTTGGTTCACGTTGAAATGCCTCAACAATTATTGGATTGATTGCAATGAAATTTGGTTGAGACATTGATTGTCTCCAGAGGATGAAACCTATTGACTTTGGTTATCCCCTGACTTTTCCTCTAGCACCATCATGAGCTTGACATTTCTGGTTTGGGTGAAATGCCTTTCTTACTAATGGATTGAGTGCCATAAAAGTTGGCGCACACATTCATGTCCCCCTTAGGAGGAATTGTAATAACTTTGGTGATCCACAGACTAATCATCAAGCTCCACCATCACGAAAAAATTTTACTTTTTCTAATACTATTCTAATACAAATGCCTGCAAAACTAATGACATTCCCATCAGCCTTGTGTTTATTGCGTATTAGCAAATGTTATCTAACATGCAAGACTAAGATGCTAAACACGGTAAACATCAGAATGTCACTGTAAGCAGATTAGCATGCTGATGTTAGCATTTAGCTATACACACCGCTCTGCCAAACGCCTCACAGAGCCGCTAGCGTGGCCGTGGACTCTTTTTTGCAAAACTTTTTTCTATCTTTTATTATGACAGAAACCACAAGGTCAAATTTGGATGTGTGAAAGTTTTACTCTTAATCTGTGACACCTGTGGTTTAAGAGGTTGTTTAGTTCTGAAGTGGATTTAGCTTAACTTTAATTTACTACCCTCTTAAGTCTTTAAGGACAAAAATGTCCACTTCCTAAATACAACTGTAAAAACTTTAAAGATTCAGCCCTGTTCAAAACTACCAAACATTCAATCATTTTGCGTATTTTAACCCTTTAATTACCAGTTTGATTATATGAGGCTAATATTTTCATGGAAAAAACACAGAAAATTTGTAATTTTCCATATAACAAATGTTGGGAGGTTGGGGGATTTTTTTTCATCAGTCTTGGATATGTCAAAGATTAGCCAAAATATTGACTTTGATGCATAATTAGTTTTTCAGCAGCATCAGATTTAAAATGTACTACCCTTTTAAGTCAAGTGAGGACAAAATGTCCCATTAAGTCCCATTAAAAGCAATTTTTTTTAATCTCTTAGCCATTTTGAAATATAATTATGCATTCTGTAATGTTTCATGTTTAAGAAAAATAGTAACAGTTTTTATTTTTACTGTTCACAACTAAAATCAACCATTTCCCCAAGTAAAGGCCTATGCATAAAATGCTTACATTGGAATGCATACATTGGACTCCTGATTTTGGCTGGTGGTGATGCTGTGGAGGTGGGCCAGGAAAAATGTGTCGTCCTAAGGACAAAAATTCCTTAATGACTTATTTGAATTTGAATTCCAAAATATGTCAAGAGAGAAACTTTCTTATCAAAAATGGTGCCGTATGCACTAACACAGCCAAAATGATGACCAGATCAAGAGGAAAAATGTGCTCAAATGGACAAAAATGTCCATAGTGATGCATGAGGGTTAATTCCTGAAATCCCTCTTTTGCTACGTTTTTCTCCTTCTGCTGCTTCGCCTCCCCTGAATCTGTTTCCTTCTGTTTTCTTTTTTTTTTCCATTTTGAGTCAGCCTACTGCTGGTCTTTTATTCCGTGTCCCCCAGGAAGCGAGTTAGACAGAGGGTGATGCTCAGTGTGACTGGCGCAGTGTCGTGGTGTCAGTGTGGTTTGTGTCAGCGTTTTAAACCATGTGACAGTATGAATAAAGCATGATGTGGCGGGCAGCAGGGTGGGCAGAGATTGACACGAGAACAAGCTCACCCAGTGTTTTTGGTGACGGAAGACAAGTCGAAACCCTAAAAGTTGCACAGGGGCCATGCCGCAGAGAGGAGGATAAGTGTGGGCAAGTGTGTGTGGGTGGGTTCTGTGGTTTCACTGCTGCCATACACAGGCCTTTAAACAGTGGGACATAATGGTGATGCTAATAAAGTCAACAGCCTACCTCATATGTGAAGGGTCACACTGATCTCGTGGGAAGGGAAACAGACCAATCAGCCCTTCCTTTGTGGCAAAAGAGTGTTTTGGTTGAATCCCTCTGCTCTGGAGCTGCTGACCTCCCAGAATCCTGTGGTTTTGTTGGTCTTTGCTCCTCTCAGCTTCTTAACTGTCTCAATAGAAATCCAGACTTCCCACATTCCTTCTTCTGTATTGGCTTACAATGTCTCCTTTTTCCTCTTGATTAGGTTTGTCTTTTTCTTCTACTTGTCCCTGTATTTCATCTCCTTCTCCTCGAGGCTTTAGGCTCAACTGAAACCATTGCTGATCTGAAATAACACCATGTTTTCAGGAGCTTATCTACTTTTCTGGTATGCAGACAACCTATGCAGCACATTCTGTTTAAGCAGGTTTGCCCTTTTACTCCGTTAGTGCCAACTTTACCAACTCCATGTTTTAAAATCTGTGTTAACGCCTCACCAAAGAGATGATAAAGATGAATGCCACTGAGGCATCTTGATGGCAGATTGGTTCAGTTGTGTGCCGGGTGGATGCGGCATCCCCGGTTCAATTCCGTCTGGAGTCTTTTGCCGTGCCCCCCTCTCTCCCCTTGTATCCTGTCTGCCTCTGTACTGTCCTGTCTAATAAAGAAAAAAAAAAACTGTCAAATATAAAATAAAAAGAGATAAATGCTACTGACAAAGCATTTGGTGACAACTCAAAGCGCTTGGTTAAGGTTAGGGAAAGATCATGGACCTGGTAAAATATGAAAAATGTCAATACTGATTTGAAGCTCAAGAGATGACATGTAGACTTCTTTCATATTTGACCAAAACCATAACATTTCTCTAACCTTCACGTGTTGTGGTAGCCCAAAGAAAACTGTCCGACTACAGTGGATGTTTGTTCAAACACTTAATTTGACCTATTTGTAGGTGATGTTGACCCGTTGTAGCCATTTGGATAATGACAGTCGTCTCTGAGAAGACGTTTGTATGACCATGAAAAACCTATTCAGCGTAAGTTTCTTTTAACCCTAACGAGATCTTTCACTACCCTTAACCAAGTAGTTTCGGTTGCCTAAACATAACCAAATCTTCACCAAGAACGTTTCTGAGCTTTCCCATTTACTTCAACGTCCTCCCAATGACCTCTGTGCAACATAAGGTCGTCACACTTACTGAATTGGAAAAAAATAATGCAGCTGTGTTTATGGCAAAGCAAATGAATTAAATTTTTCAACGATGTGGTTGTTAACGTTGTCTGCCTGTGTGTTGGCCTGGGAACCAGAAGAATCTGCGAGGTCATGTTTTATTTGCTCTGGCAGATGTGTCTGGTCCACCCTCCCGTTCCGACAGATTTCCTGCCGACCTGGCCCGGGTCGGGCCAATCACAACTGTTTATCTAACATGCTGCGGGTTTGATAAGATGACTGTACAGAGGATCGCTGATGTGGAACATTCTGAATCTGCTATCGCATCAGTATTATACAACACGGATGGTATATTTTCTCTTAGAGAAGAACAAACAACACTGAAAGCTTTTGTTGATAAGAAAGTTGTGGTTGCTCTACGTCACACGTCTTGTTGCAGTGATTGGTTAGAGGTCCATCCAATTGCGTCCAGAGACCTTTTGGTCTGTGCCCCCGCTGATAACGGAAATTAACTGCAATGTGACAGACTAATTCACATTTTGTAAATTGGTCTGGTGATGTCAGGCCTCTTTGTGGGAAACAACAGCCGCACAAATTCAAATGTTTTACTTTATCTACACATTGGACAATATCATCAAGTATTCACCTCTGTCACATGTTTGGTGTTTGAGTCACGGTACTGAATCTGAGAAGAGTGGAGAAAGGTTTTGACTGTATCGCGAGAGAGACGTGCGTCTGTCTCAGGCCGCATTGCTCGTATGTGATGGTCGAGTCCCATCTATGAAATCCAATGTGTCAGGAAGCAAATTGGAAATGCCAATTTCACTTTACACTGCCTCGTATCTTATCTCTCGCTTACCCTCATCCCACCAGTTAGCTCACACATAAATGAATAAGGTCCTCTCACATGTCTACCCATGTCCGATTTCAGTCTGCTTCACATATCTGACCACTTCTCCTCCTGCTCCCCTTCTTTTTCTCTTCTCTTCACTCATTTTCAGCAGCCCATTTTCTTTTTGTCACTTGTCTTGTCTTTTCTTCCACATCCATTCAACTGTAAGTCATCTGTTATTTCTCTATTTGTATTTATGAAATGTCTGTTTTGGTTACTGTGGACCTATGAATGTGTGCATGCTTGGGCTGTATCGCTGTCCACAATGAATAAACCAGGACGGCTCACTATGCAAGTTCAAAATCTCATGCAATTCGCATTTTGCATTGAATCCATTATAAATTGACAACTTCTCACACACTTCGTGTCTTTCTGTCTGTCTGTCTCAGTACGACTACGAGGGCGGTGACATCAGTGACCTACCAGTCGACCTCTCCGTGGTGTGGAATGGAAACTTTATCATTGACAATCCGTTCAACATTCAAGGTAGAACCTGTTCTTTTCTCTGTGTAATCTTCTCCGTTCTGGCTGTGGTTGTTCATCTGTCGATAAAGATTTTCTGTAATGCAACAACACCGTGTGCAGTTTGTCCCCTTCATAAGAAATCTGTAATTTCATGTCTGACAGCCATCAGGGAGAAAGGTGAAAGTTTACCATCCATTTGGAAAAACACTATTCTTGTCTCAGGGATGAAAGAGGGAGCAGAGGGGGTGATTGATGGACGGCGATGATAGCAAACATCCAGCATAGAAATTAATAGGGATGGATGTTGGAGAGGAAGATAAACAAATGGCGAAGCCAATAGAGGGAAGGATGAAGGGGAAGAACGATGGGTGGATGACAGGTTGATAAATGCAACATGTAATGGCGGGGAGGGGTAGATGAGAATAAAGGGATTGATAAAGAAAAACAGAAAGCGACATGGAGGGATGGCATTCATTAATTTTAATCGCTATTTGTGCATGAAGTGTAAAACAATTACCAATTCTAAATTCTTTATCAAGTGTAATATATTGGGTGGTGGAGGATAATGATTTTAGACGTCCCATTACACAAGATAATATAAGTCTGGCTCTGAAGTGTGTCATACAGTCTTTTGCTCCAAATTTGCATGTCTACAGTCAGTTTAACTAACCTTCCTACTCTATTCTCTTCTATTTTTATTCGTATGCTTCTGCTCTAGTCACTCTTCACTTCACTCTTTAGATGACACACATGCACGTTTTAATCTCACGTCCTTTGCGTTCTATCTGACCTCATTTTGATAAATGTCAGACACGCAGTTCAATTTGCAGATTGCTTGGAAATGAGTTGCTTATCGGGCATGACCTAATTCCTCTGCCTGTTATTTGTTTAAAATACCCTCCCTTAGGGTCAATGGGGAGAACAGCTACAAGTTGTTAACTTGTTTTGCATTTTTTGTCACCCAAACTGTCCAATAAAGGTCCAGTCCAGTCATGTATGGATGGCAGTGTTGTTTAATCGGACCTCTTTGATCCAGGCTAAAATATCTCAGAAACTACTGGATGGATTGCCTTTGAAGTTTATACAGATATGCATGTTCCCCATAAGATGACTCTTATTGACTTTAGTGATCCGCTGACTTGTCATCTTGCGCCATCATCAGGGGATATTTTTTTATTTGTCCAATACTTTGATTTATGACCAAAATATCTGCATTACCATCTTTCTAAGCTGTACTTTGTGTTTTATTCTAACTAGCAAATATTAGCATATTAGCTAACGTGCTTAATTAAGATGAATAAATGTGGTAAACACATCAAACATGTACATTATAACTGCAAAACATCAGCACGTAAGGCAAAACATCGTTTAACCAGTGTGTTGACTGATGCCTGACCGCTGAGAAGCTCTACCTTTTTGGTAAACCTGATCAATCATTAATTATAGATCAACCAACAACATAAATAGTATTCAAATGCATATATTTGCTGCCTCGTGAAATGTGGAGTCACTTAACATGAAGGTGAATCTTGTTTGAAACTTGTTCTTATCTGATATTCCACAGGAATTAGTAATGTATTAAGACGGGGCTGAAATATAAGTCAGAGAACAAGTTAGTACCGTTTAAAGATCAACATCTGCTTCTGTTGTAGTCTATACCATCTCCAAATCCCCACATTTCTTCACAGCCCGCTGTTCATAGTTTGAAAATAAACAGTTCACAGCTGAATTAAAACAGTGAGCTGTGAGGAATTTGGCAGATTTTGGGGCACTTTTGTGATCTATGGAGAGAGTGTACTTTTCTCCCCCACATATCCGAGATCAATAATGTCTGAATAAAACTTATAACGGGGCTTTTGACGTCAGTCCATACTTCAGATATGAGGTTTCATACAGCAGAGTTATCCAGCAAACTCTAGAAACAGGCCCCGGGGACGTGGACCACAGTGAGCGCTTTGCATGGTGACAGCTATGGTACTGAGCTCTGAGAGTTTGGGAGTGTGAAATCCAATGATCTTAGAGGCTGTGTTTGTGTGTGTGTGTGTGTGTGAGAGAGAGAGAACTTGTCAAGTATGTTCCCGTTGTTATGAGCATGAGTAAGCAGTACTTGCTACTTGACTTTCCGGTTGGCAGAGAATTTCTGCAGGCAGCATCCACGGCCAGCGGTGTGTTTCTCACAACAAGCCACAGACAGACTTCTGAAACAGCTGGCTGGGTTATGGATGAGTAATTAGCATGACTCAACAAACCCTTTCAACCCCCCCCCAGTGGATGTGTTATAGGTAATGTGCTAAAGCCTCACAGAATACATTTTTAGGATCCTGTGTTCAATGCCATGCTTGGTGTGAAAAACGCCTTTAAAAACGTGCATCATAAAACCAACCTCACTCTTACAAAGCCCATAAGGACCTTCTCCTCTTTCGCTCTCCATCCTCCATTAATCCCTCCCTGCTCCATCCCCGTCTCGGTCTTTCTGAATTGGAGTGGTATTATCCGTCTGAGGCAGAGCCGCTCGGCCCTGGCCCGACTTTGCCCCGGTGTAAAGTGGAGATGTTAATGTTAATTCAATCATTCATTTGGTTCAGATTAATTAGCGTTGCGCTACTTTTAAACTGAGGCCGTGGCTAATCAGATTACAGCGAGTGGAGGGCCGCGGCGGGTGAATGGATATGAAAGAGGCTCGCTTTTAAGTCCGGCCACCATCTGTCTGCCCGAAAGAGGAGATACTTTTTTTTTTATTTCTTCCTGTCTGTTTTTCCACTTCAGTTAATTTCAAAGCAGTTGAACTGGTGCAACAGCAAAGAAACCTGCCTGCAGGTTTTGGTATTGTAGTATCAACTAAGATAATTATGACAGATTGAACAGGTTACAAAAGGTAAGACAACAAAGAAATCAAAAAGCCTTTTGATTCGCAATTTTTTCCTCTTGTTGGTTTCTGACTTTCTCTCTTCTATTTGTCATAAATTCTCTGTTGTTATGTGTCTCTCTCTCTCTCTCTGACTCTATCTGTCTCTCTGATGCTGTCGTCCTCGCGGGGCCTCCCCATCTTTAAATTCAGAGCAATCCTTGTCGCCGTTTTGTTAACAAGCGCAGCTAAAATTTACCCCGACCCCACCTGCTTCCTTTCATCTCCTGCTCCTCTCTCCTCTCAGGTGTTTGAGCTTTTAATTATTTATTTATCTATTTATTTATTCATTTTCTACTTTTAATGACTTTTTCCACTCCGAAGAGTTTAGGGAATGTTTTTTTTTCTTTCTTTTTCACATAACAAATTATCAATTCCCTATTGGCGTTAGAAGACATTACCTGTTGAATTAATTATTATTTTTTCTCTATTTATCTGCGAAAACAGTTATTTTCTCATCGTCACAGCCTCGGAGTGGTAATAATCACCTACTGAAG
Source organism: Gadopsis marmoratus (assembly GCA_036023855.1). Classification (NCBI taxonomy): domain Eukaryota; kingdom Metazoa; phylum Chordata; class Actinopteri; order Centrarchiformes; family Percichthyidae; genus Gadopsis; species Gadopsis marmoratus. Next base: position 57,933 of record JAVQJF010129616.1, read on the forward strand.
GTTATGGTTGTTATGCGTGTAATTAACATTCATTTATGCTGTTCCTCTGCTCTCTCTCTCAGGCTAACAGACATATAAACTCCTAAGAACTTTTTGGGACGTTTCTCTTGCCACCCACCGTTGCTTTCTTTCAAAACATCTTACAGAAGTTTCTGTTCATGACAAATGATATGTCTGTTAAATGAGGAGGCCTATGTCTGTGTGCTAAATATGAAGATTCAGCCAGGGAGAAGCACCTCTACAGTTTACGTGCTCCTTTGAGCTCACTGCCATTTTTACATGTAGAGTAGTGGACATCAATTTACCTTTTGAATATGGGCAGAAAACCCTATCATTGTGTCTTAGCTTTTCAGACATGCTAATTAAAATCCACAAAAACACATGTATGGTTTTCCGTACGCTATCGTAGCAGGGCAAGAAGTGGGACAGGGCTCCACTTGTATCACGTACGTTCCATTTCAGCAGCCTATAAAAGTGTTGTTAAACCTCAGAGACGTTAGGGAGCTCCGGTCCCACTGCACTGGAGTTGGCCTCTGCTCCACTTGCTTCCGGTTTCCATGTGTTTTCTCATGGAGGGGCTCTTTCATAACTCTTTCTGAAAGGCTGAAACATGAAGTAACGATTGAAGGATGTATCTATGAGTGGAACGGGGGTCTGACCTTCACGTACACTATACACATACGTCTCTCGCTAAATTAGCTAGCAGAGTTTGCTGGCCTGGTTGATCATGCACACTTTGAGTCAACATTAACATTGACAGCTGCATGTTAGGTAATGTGCACAATGACAAACTGCTGTTGTCCCTTTCAATCAATGAGACCAATGTCGCCTCCAGAGCAGCCCAGTGAATGACTACAACTCAAGTCAAATCTGCCTCACTCTCTCTCTCTCTCTCTCTCTCTCTCTGCCTCCCGGCCAGCCCACCTGTACAAGTGCAGAGCGTTGCGGGACAGCTGTGGTATGTGCCTGAAGGCTGACCCCAGGTTTGAATGTGGTTGGTGCGTCCAGGACAAGAAGTGCTCCCTCAGGCAGGAGTGTACTGGGGGAGGAAATTCCCACCTCCCACTGCAGCTGGCTGAAGGCGGCGGCTGGATGCACGCCACCTCTGGGAACAGCCGCTGCACCCACCCCAAGATCACGAAGGTAAGCGAGCGTGTACACGTGTGTGTGTGTGTTTCTTGGTATGGCTACATTGAAGATTTACGGCACCCACCGTGTATTGAACAGGCTGAGAGATGTTCTGGCAGTAGATTAAAGTTGATGATTGTCACTTAGTAGTTGTGTGTGGGGTGTTGTGTGATTTCTTTGTTCATGCAGTCTTAAAGAATTTAAGATATCGGCTTCTACAGCTTCTTTTCAGACAGAACAGAAAAGGTCAACCTAATTCGAGACAGTGTTACTCAACAGAGGCATCACCGTTGTTAGGGAGGAAAAAAGAAAACATCCACAGTCGGCAGCAAGCAAAAGAAACTTGTTTGAATCAGAACTCCCTTCAGTGTTGCAGTCCAAAAATCCCCCGCAAAGGAAAGCAGCATGGCTTCTTTGAGCGCCGCATCATAATTTCGTCAACTTGTGAAGAGTGTAAAGTCACCTGCGGAGATCCTGGTAAACCTTGATAGGCCGTTGCGTCAGCTCTCTTTGTTGAAGCCCCTGTGGTCACGAAAGCCCTACGTGTCCTGAACCGAGAATGAAAGCGGCTCTATTTTAATGTGTTGCTATTAAAACACACACGTTGGGACCTTGTGTCTGCCCTTGGCACAGAAATGGTATTATTACTCACTGTTACATCAAACGACGCACTCTAGAGACAGAGGAGCGTAGAGGTTTGTTTTGTTTTGATTCCAGTTTTTGATGTTTGTCTTTTAGGTATGTTCACGTTTGTACGTCGCTGTCTGTCTCTGTATTGATGTGTTTGGAAAAGCTGCAAGACTCAAAATCCAGCACTGGTCCGATTTTAGATTCATTCCTGTGTGTTCCTTCTTTCTGTTATTGTTTTTGCATGTTTTTTCCCACGTGCCTTTCTTTCGATCTTGACACTATCTACCTCAGCTGTTCAGAAAATCAGAATCAGAAAAAAACGTTCTTGTCCAACAAAGAGCAATGGAAACTAATTGCTTCCATAGCAGGTACAAATACTGTGAATGGGATGAGATATTTATGCTCGACTCCAGCTCAAATGAACATTTAATGAATCAGATGATTATCTTAATATTAATGGAGTAATGTGTGTCACTTGAGGATATTCCCACTTCGTCTTATCTATTCTAAATTGTTTTGAGAGCAATAAAGCATCACAGCCTCGGTTCTTCATTAAATCAAGAAAATCTTCTTTCTTTCAATAGTGCATTTTACACTCATTAGTTAAATATCATGAGAGTAGACTTCTTATATAAATCTTTTGAGCATATCTCAATATATTGGGTTTTTTTCTAATCATAATTTTGAAGCCATTCATTGGTTCAGACCATACTGCTGTTGGGTCATGGTATTGTGAGTTTCAGACTCTTGACCTTACAGAACTGATTATGCCATGTAATTTAATGTAAGACTGTGCTGCTGTTAAGGTGGTCTGGATGAAAGCGTTAGCTAAATGTGTAATGTGTGCAAGGATGAGAGTATGACGTAAATCGTACCGTGATGGTGGAGAAGGCAGACAGAAACCTCTCGTTTGATTCCTCCACAGCTTGCTCCTGCTCTAGTTAGCAAGATTCTCCAAAACCCACTGAAATATACATCAGTTGTCTTGCCCTGCTGCTACTACTTAATGCTGTGTGTTTGTCTGGGAGCGCAGTTGTGTACAGCTACAAAGTGGCCATCCATGTGAATATGTGTTTGTAAATGCATGGATTAAAAGAAGTATCCACATTTATGACCAGAGGAGAGCTTAGCGGTTTATCTTTTGTGCATGCGTATGGGTACGAGAAGGAGGCGGCAGAGTAAGAGTGATGTGTTTTTATATTGGGATAATAGACTGGAAGTAATACGTATCTAAAGACTTCTGAAAGCAAAGTGTGACAGACATCTCAATATCAACAACGGGTGTTTCTATTCTATTTTCCATTTATAGTCATTCTGTTGACTTGGTCAACTAATTAAAACTATTACAGGAAAAAGTACCTCAGTTACTTTTGAAGGAGGTATACCATGCCATGCTAATTACGTAATAATGTGATGGCTTTCTAAATCAAAATGGATTATGTGAACTGGACCTTCAGCAGTAACTGCACATTAGACCATCTAAGGTTAAGCTACTTCATTAAGTGGAGGGTTAAGGTGAGGGTTAGGTTTTGTTCAACATTAATTAAGATAAACCAGGTTCATTCCTTTCTGAGGTAACAATGACTTTGACATTTTACTGCTTACTGTCCTGATACGTACTGACTCCCCTGTACGCCGTAGGTAACTGGTTAATTGTGTAGGTATTGCTGGCAGTAACCCCAGATGGCTTTCAAAAATGACATTATAGTCTCCAAACATCTAAAATCCTCTTTTTGGAGAAACATCCCCAGTTCAGTATTCCCGAGGTTTTTAAACTATTTGAACACAATAAGTTTGCTTATAGGTTATTTGTTTGAAGCAGTATTCCCAAGAAAGAATAAAAAGGCCCTATGCAAACTGAATTTCCTGTACTCCCCGTTGGCTTAGAATGCCTTAGCAGAATGCCCAAACTCTTTTCTGACCACATAAACAGCAAAACCCAGTTTTTAACAGCTGCTGGCCTTCCAGAACTCCTGTGAATTGGTTACTGCTCAGACCACAGCAAGATTACCATGTTGCAGAACACACACCATTTGTGTACAGGCTGGATGATAGACTACTAGGAAACCACTGCTATAATATTGATGATTTGATGTGGTTAGGACTGCAATTTAAAGGCCACACCACCACAGAGAGACGCCACAGTACTTTACCTCCAGTGGATTCCTGGTCAGTGGTATTCAAAAGACATGGCCAAGACACAGGAAGAAAAGTTATGCCAATGATAAAAAGGTGTATTGGATTTACTTATTGGATCTACTTCCAAAGCTGTGGGCCTCCATAGACTACATGTTAACCAAAAATCTTCTCCAGCTACGAGGTGTCTTAAAGTTGAAAACCAGTGGACACGGTAGAGGGAACTTTTTTTAGACAACATGCAGTCTCAATTTTGACTGTGGATCTTATGCTAACTGTGTTGGCTGATGTAGCCTCAGTGTTGATTGAAATGACGTCGGAGCAGCCAGACACGTACGATAAGAACATTAGTGGTTGGTTCTAATAATAATAACTATTATAATAATAATGTTAGTTAGTGCTTGAACGTGGTTGTGTTGTATCACATCACAATCCTTCCGAAACCCCCTCTGTGGTTTGTTTTCAGCTTCAGGCCGTCTGAACTTTACATTCCCCAGTTGTTATGTGCGTGAATGTGGCAGCGTTGTGTCAAATCACTTCAACACAAAGCTCCAAAGCTGCTTGTGGCCCCATCGCCACACTGGGACATGTGCTTGCATGTCTGTAGCAGCTAGTTGGTGTGGTGGTCTGGCTCCATCTTCTGTACTATGATCATGTTTCAGACACAGCACATCAGCACATAGCTACGGCTCATAATGTGGTCTACTGAGGCCATGTTATTGCTTACTTAAGTCCTCTTGTTTCATGAAGTATGTAAAGAATCTGTGTTTGGTCGGCAGTTGGTGAGCCCCCGTAATTCACACAATAGGTAGCTGTGCTATTAGGTTTATGTAGAGGATGCATAACGTGCCCTAATACATTTTTGCCACAGCCTGGCGACTATTGCGTGTGTTTTAAGGTGTGATAGTATATGTTTCCATCTTCACTGGACCCCGTATCAATGCCCCGCTCAGATAACGTCGCTAATCCCGTTTAACAACACAACCATCCGAAAACCCCATTTCCACACCCTGACATCTGTTGTCCATATCGTACCCTAGAGCTTGATGGCTGCTCGCTCTGGTCAGTGTTTACCAGCTATTGTTGTCGTGGAACCAAAGTACTGAGGCTCCGCTGGCGCCTGAGGTTCTAACGTGAGTCTGCTTGCAAATAGGAGGCAGCAAGCTCCCCAGCCAGACAGCTCTCCCTCTGTCTCCCTCTTGATTATTTTCTACAGCAGCATTTAACTTATTAGTTTTTCAAACTCTAACACATTAACACTTGATACATTCGGACCTTGCTATGATTATTATATTATCAGACTCTTAAACACGCAGCTGATGCTCTGCTTGGAGCTGTAAGGCTATTGGTCTGTGTATGCATCGGTAATGCCTGTTAATAGCATGGTGCTGCCAGAGGTACTGTGTTTTAGCTCCTAACATGCAAGAGCTTCCAAAATGAGCTTTGTCTGGCAGTCTGTTGTACAATTATTTGATCCCTTTCTGGCAAAGTAAAGGTTTAGTTCATTTAAAAGAATCATTTGGTACTTGATATATTGAATTTGAAAAGATTAAGTAACCATATGTTTATTTTCTATGTTATTATTATTATTATTATTATAGCATCTTTTAAAAAAAAATTTGGCATAGGGTTGTTTGTACAAATACGAGATGATCCTGGCTAAAGATACTTTTCTGCTATGGGAGTTGCAAAGTGTTTAAATCTTTTATATGATTCACTGAGTTACTATTGGCTTTTGGGCAAAACTTTTAATTTGCACATTTATATTTAAGCTTTTCAATTTGCATTTACCATTATCATTACACATTTTCCTTTATTATTTCCCATTTCCCTTTTCAATTTAATCTCTTACAATTTGATAATTTTCATTTGGATTTTTCCATTCCAATTGTCTGTTTTAATTTGCTCCATTTTCTCTTTTAACCCGAAATAAAAAGTATACTCCATATGTTTGGCAATGCAGTAGACTAAAGGTTGACCCTGGTGGAGGAGTATTGTTCTTCTCTTTATCAGTGGCTAAAAATAAGGTGCCCTTGAGCAAGGCATGTCATCTCCTGTGCTGCTGTTCATTAGCAACAGTATAGCCTGTTTGGTTCTGAAGCAGGGCACAGAAACAGTTTGGATCTCTGCTGACTTTCTCTGCATGAAAGTTAAATCTCGTGTGTCTAGAAAGACAAATTGTTCATTCCCCAAACTAGTCCACACTGTTGAAATCACCATTTATCAAGGTCTGTTGTTTAGGACTGTCTGTGGTATAATAATAGCGCTTTGCCTCCATACTGTCGGTGCCTGACTTTGCATTTGCACACCGCGCTGTGTGCTCAGCCAAGCTCTGCAGGAGAACAGGGCAATGGACAGATTACACATAATTACCTCGCGATGCTTGTTAGGGATAAGGTTTGTGTGTGCATGTCCGTGCTGGTATAGTTTGTGTGTGTGTGTATGCGTGTGTGTGTGTGACAGCCACCATCCATCAGTCACCATATTTGTTTTGTCACACCACACCTGTCCCCGTTACGCGGCATAATCTGGCTAGATAAATCACATTATAGTTCGGCGGCGCGGCTGAGCATTACGCCGCCGCAGTCCCGCCGACAAAGCCTAGACGGCGTAATAAGTTTCAATTAAACCGCAGAGATGATTCCGGTTTGGTTCTGTATGTCGACGCAAGTTGTTTTTTCGCCCTCTCTTTATCTGATTTTCATTGTTTTTCAATGCCAAGAGGGTGATTTTTCTTCATTACAACTTGAAAATCACCTGATATGGGGGGGGGTGTGTGTGTGTGTGTGTGTGTGTGTGTGTGTGTGTGTGTGTGTGTCGATGGCTCTGTTTTGTTGAATGTTTGTGTGGGGTGTGTGTGCTATTTTCAGACTTTAAACTAGTAAGTCTTTAACGTTTGTGTGGGGGTGTGTTATATTTTTTATGTATAAATATGCGTTAATGCAGTGGTGAAATAGGATACAAAATATTGATTCTTTGTTGTCTTTGTTTTGTCTCTTTTTCCTCCGTCTTCACCTTTTACATGTTCCTGTGCTTTTGTCTCTTTTCTGTACGTGCTCCTTCTCTCCTCCTCCATCCATTCTGACCTTTGTCCGCCGTCGTCGTGTTGGTCCAGTTGTTCCCTGAGAAGGGGCCTCGCCAAGGGGGGACGAGGGTGACCATCCTGGGGGAGAACCTTGGTCTGCTGTTCAGAGACATCCAGATGGGCGTCAGGCTGGGCAAGGTGCCCTGTGTGCCTATTGAGGAAGAGTATGTGAGCGCAGAGAGGTAAGTTAAGGAACAGAGGACACACACACACACACACACACCAATATTCAAACACTCACATGTACAGACAGACAATGCATCGGCAGACCTCTCTCACACACACACACACACTCACAGATCTGAGGACACACACACAAAAGGCAGCAGCAACCAGCATCTCTCTCATCCTGACCAATCAAAACACAGAAGAAATGTCAACAGAACAGTCCACGCAGCCTCATTCAGCAGCTGCAAAGTTAGTGGCATCAGGGTTTTTTTTGTGTGTGTCTGTGTTTAAATTCCATCTGTTGTTCCCCTCCATTACACCCTGCATATGCTCCTTCCTTTATTTTTCCTCATCCCTCCATCCTGACATTTACTCCTCTGCAGGGTCCTACACGGCTGAGGAATTGAGTTCACGCAGATCAAACATCTCTCTGTAGTGCAGTTAGTTGGGAAATGATGCATGTTGAGATAGAGGGCATCTCTATTCAAATATTACACACACATCAGTTATTTTACACATTATTCTTGACATCCCCGCACCACTTCATGCATTCTGTGTATCCTACTCAGCTCCTTCCTGTTTTTCTTTATTCTTTCTGTGGCCCCTCCCAACACACATTCAAATCTATTGTGTCAGATATTTTGGTGCAGTGTACAATGCATTCAAAGCCTACTGTGGTCAGACGATTGACTGTTCTTGCTGAGTCTAACTGTAGCACAGGAACTGCAGAAAACGGTTTGCCTTCGATTTGCTTAATCAGGAACACAAAGTGCATGTGAAGCTTCTTTGTTTGTGTTTTTTGCTATTGCTCTTGTATTGTTTGGTAATTTTGCAAACCTCCAGATTAGCGCATACATCAGTTTAAGGCAGCGTTTGCTAAGATGTCAGAGATGTTGTGGTGCGTGTTAAAACTTTGGATGTCCTTAAAGGATTAAGCGAGACAGTTACTGAATATAACAAAGAGTAGAATTAAAAAGGTTGATGAATCCCTTCAACTCTCTGTCCACAGGATAGTGTGTCTGCTGAATGACGCTACCAGCTACAGGGTCCAAGAAGCTCAGGTTGAGGTGTGTGTGAGGGACTGCGTCAACGACTACAGAGCCCTGTCGCCCAGGCCATTCACCTTTGTGGTAAGGACCATACAAGAGGCCTTTGGTTAGATGAGTTCTTCTACATGGACCATGATGACTCGAAAAAGACACTGCTTTGATGAAACATCTCTGATCACTGAGCAAAGCATTTATTTATTTTGATATTTAGATGGTATTTAAAGTTACTGCAGATTAATACTGTTTTTTCTTTTGGTCAACCACAATCCGTTTTGATGGAGGATCTCTGTGTCATCACGTTTATGTTTTTGGCACAAAAAGGCAAAGTTTACACATGTGTGGCAGAAATCAGTGCTTAGAGTTGCAGGTGACGCCTTCATGAAGAATGTAATTTTCCTTGAATTTGGTTTCTTTGCTTCAAGCATTTTAAAATGTGCATTGAAATTACAGATCAAATAAACATATATAAAATTGTTTTTTAGACTATTTAAATGCTGTTTTTTTCTTGGTGCCTTCTTGATTTTTCTTAGTAGATTTATGAGCGTGATGCCTCTGTTATACTGTTTATATTTGATAAAAATAATAGTTTTTTTGTCTCTTCTCCAGACTCCGTACTTCACTCGTATCCAGCCATCTCAGGGGCCCATTTCTGGTGGCACCCAGGTCACCATCGAGGGAAGCTACCTCAACGCAGGCAGCTACGTGTCTGTCAGTATAGGACAGCAGCCCTGCTACTTCAAAAGGTAAGGAAACCTTTTTTTCGTCAATCTAAATTAAATCTGAATTTTCCCTGTGGGGAAATTGGACCATCACAGCAAAGGAGAATGGGATTTAAATAATAAGAGAAAAAAAGAATACTTAATGATAGTTAAAAAAAAAATCATTATGACTGAATCTATTGTAGATGATACAGGAACTTAATAAGGGAAAATAAAGAAAATATCTGCATGAATATACATTTTCTGTTTTAAAGAGATGTTTGTTCGTATTGCAAAAAGTGCCATTATCATAAAGATATTACATGCACATGTAAGTATGTAATCAGTGTGTCAGGTTAGGCTGTTTTTTTTCGTGTGTGTCTGTGTGGGATCATGGATGTTTGTGTTTAAGTGTGTGTGTGTGTGTGTGCGCGCGCGCTTGTTGCTTGCAGACACACAGCGCCTCTTTGTCTGCACTCACACACTATCACCACAGTTGCATGTCAAGTGCATGGATTAGCCTCTCATACCTAATCTCTATTGAAACAACTGCATGCTAGCTTTGATGTCGCAGCAGTCGTTTCAGCGCTGCAGCCTGCTCACAGTAATCCAACAGATTCCACTTCACCACAGCTGTTCGATCACCTCAACTCTGTCTTTATCTGTCACACCCTAACTGTGGGACTGTGCTTGTGGCATCTTGTGAAGGATGCTGGGTCATGTGTTCTTTGTGAATGGGGTTGCTATGGTTACGGACCAAAGGACTTGAGAGACTATTCTCCCTCACACCCTCTGTCCCCCAGTCTGTGACTGCCATGGTTTGCACAGGCACAGAATAATGTGTAACATTACATTAAAGTGTATACACACACACACACACACACACACACACACAGATATACATTGCCTATGAAGTCATGGCCCTGAAAGCAGCCACCAGTCAACTGTGCTAAATACATATTAGATAATGTAGCTACTGGGGACTCTACTCAAGACTGCAATTGAAAATGTTATTTTGCCTATGCGATATGCATGCATGAACACTCACACACATATATATATACACACACACACACACACACACTCTTTCCATGTGTGTGACTGGTGGTGCTGATCCTTGATATAAACTTTATTAAACTTGATTTCTCTTCTCTGTTTTTGTTTCTACATCCTTCTCTTCCTTCCCACACCTTCCACTTTATATTTGACTTTTCACTTCATTGCAGTACTTTATTTTTTTTGTGCTCTTCTCAATGGGATTTAAAAATATACATACAAAATCTACAAATAGACATAGCATTGTGATTGGGATGCAATCAGATCAGCCAGAGCGACTCCAGATGTGGTCTGGCTAACACTGTGATCAGATCTTAGCCAGGAGTAACAGATGAATGATGCCTATTCATGACATTGCTTCTGTTCTTGGACTAGCCCAGACTAATATGCATATTGAAATCGGATCACAATGCAGGTCGAAACGAGATAAAGGGAACACTTATTAGTACCGTGTGTGACTGCATAGACACACATGGCGTAAAAGGGGCCACGGCGCTCCTAAAGGCTCACACTGCTGTGATCAAAAGCTCCAACTGTCATTTTTGTGATCCAGCAGGCTGGTCATCTTGCATGACTTGACTGGCTTGCTTGACTCAAGTGGTCACAAGTGTAATTATCTAATGAAATGAGCAGGTTACAATATGATTTTAAGAGAATGAGGCTAATTGGCACCCCAGCCTGGAGATTGGTAATTACAAGCACACTGAGCAAGTCATTAAATATGTCAAGGCTTCAGCTTGGACCTCAGTATTTAAGGAATGTCCCAGCAGGAGAAAATTAATCATTGCCTCTTTATTATTATTAATTCTGATTTTTAGAGTGGTCAGACTCTGCTCTCTGTTGAAGTGTGAAACTTCTTCACGTTTATTCTCTCTGCAATCTTGTATGTATTTGTATCCTGGATCTCCTTATTTATTAAAAATCCCTGTGAGACAACAGAACCTAAATATATATTATATTTCAAATATCTGTTTATTATGACAACTTGCAGCTTGGATTTTAGCTTTATAGTGTCTGTTAGTGCTTTGTGCAAATTTAGCATTTGTCTGGGTTGATATTGAGTTTGGCCACCCACTACAATTACCTGTCCGTCAAATCCAGGTTGGGCTTGCAGTTACCTTCCTTCAACTCTGCTTTTGTCCATCCATCCAGGAGAAATGCCCGGGAAATAGTATGCGTTACCCCGGCTGGATTAGCACCAGGCAGTGCATCAGTCTTGGTGGACATCGATGACGCTGAGCTCAGAAACCCAGAGGTCATGTTTAACTACACTGAAGACCCCACTGTCCTGAGGATTGAACCTGACTGGAGCATTGCCAGGTAAGCTATTGTGTTGTCATCATGTATTTAGTTAGCTGGAGATTCATTCAATTTTTTTTGTATTTAGTCCTTTTATGTTCCCAATGCTCATTTGCAGGCCAACCAGGACTTATGCACTGACATGACATCAGTATGTTGTATTTTGGCAGCTTACTATCTCATCAGATCAGAACAGATTTTGGCTGTGAGAGGATATTTGACTGTGTTGAAACTAATGGCTGTTATGCCTAAAATGAATCCAAACAGCATAGGAAGGTTCCTGCAGGAAGCTCAATAAATGCATCAAACCGGTGCAAGGTGGCTGTTCTTCTGTCTTTATGAAACCAGAGTGTCGACCTTGACTTTTACACTGCTGCTTGTGATGCAGCAGCATTAGCAGGAGAAGTTTTGAGGCAGCGTTCTCGAAGCCGTCTGAGCAGACCTAAATGCTAGATGAGAGCTCTGACAGCGGGTTTGGGAAGACGTAAATTGACGGTGCCTCAGGAGATTTTCTTTTTTTTATCTGGCTCCAGTAAGACGTTTTTAGTGGATCAAATCATCGGCAGTAGCAGCAGCATGGCTGAACCCCAAAATGGGGAGGGTGAGCTTGTCAGATTACACACTCCATGATTGTTTGAACGTGATTGGTGATTGAAGATACAGTTGAGACTGATCAGCCGATGGCATGTGAGACTAAAGTTCTGCGTCTGAGCTAATGCACTCTCGCTATATTCAGCTTTCCGCAGCCTGCCATGCCGTTCTCTACATCCCCAGCTAAATGGATAAAGAGCCTCCACTGCGCAGCATTGAACATGACAGGGAGGTAGCGCTGGGGAGGGACACACACAAGCAAAGACTTTCAAATTAGAGTAAATGTACTGGAAGGGAGGGCAGACACACAAACATGTTGGTTTTTGTGATGGAGACCTGGGTTAGTAGTGAGGAGCCTAGCCCTCACCTAAGTGGCTTTTGTCTTTGGGAGGACGGATGATTTTAATATCGCTCGGATTAATCAGTGATTTTAATACTTCATATGTGTTTGATTCTCCTCCCACTATCCTGGTATTAAATCCCAAAATACCCACTTATTATTGCCAGGTGTTGGACCTCCTTTAGTTTAAGTCGCATCTGGATTTGCTGGCTGGTGACAAAAATCAAGTTTATCCTACAGAATATTTTTGTCCATTACCAACCACCTCAAGTTATTAAATTATGTCCCGATTAATGAGCTTTGTGTTCATGTTATGTTTTTAATTCCCTTTCAAGATATTGAAAGAGGCATCTCTCTTTCCCTGTTTCACCCCGTTTTATTTTATTCTTTCCTTCTCTGTGTTGCTGTCTTCCCTGTTGTGACTCATCAGTAGATGGTAGCAGATAGATGCAGAGCTTGTTAGAGAAGTGTGTTTATGAATCCTGCCCTGTTCCCTTTGCCCAGTAGGACTGCCCGAGATGCAGCTGAGGCCCAGTCACTGCCCAGCACACCCACACTGAGGGTGTTTTTTCTGAGTGTGTTTGTGCGCGTGGCGCTAAAAAAGAAACTGGGGTCCTACTTGAGGAAGCTCAATCGGGGGTGATGATCCCGCATTAAAAAAACACACATGCATGCACACACACAATACGCACACCCCCACTGACTCCCAGAGTCCCTGATGTTTGGCCTCAGATCCCTCCTCCATCTGGCAAAAAAAAAAACACACACACTCCTCATACACAGCAAGGAAACTGTGATAGACAAAGGGTGTGTGTGTGTGTTGCTTCCAGCTATAATTGGAAGCTTTAATTTAGCTGATGTGTTTCAGCCAGTGCTCTCTGTCACAGTGTCACATGTTGGCTCAGGTGGAAAGTACAATGAACCAGTGCGATGTGATATTGCATTGCTTCATATATGCCTCACTGTCCGCCTTTGTGCGAACACATGCATGCCTGCAGAGCATTATCATTGAGCTTGGGTGATGATAGCAAGAGTGGATGAAAGACAGAAGAGAAAAGAGCTGGGGTGGGGGGGGACAGAGAGTGCATTGTCATTGTGCTTGGCTGATGATATTCCATTTAGGAGGAAGACGGAGCACTTCAAAAATAAATAACTGAGTAGTGCTCATCTGGGACACTGAGGAAATGTATTTGGACAGCAGCAGAGGTTAGAGAATCAATTTTGGACCTAAATATTCAAATCTTCTCCCAAACCGGCTGGATAAATTAAACAGATGGCCACAGGACTTGCCATCAGCAAGTGCTGCCAGGGTGCCCTTAAGCAAGGCAGTGAATACCCCTACTACTCCAGTGCAGCTGCTTAATGGGTAGCCATTAGAAAACTGGTTGTACTGGGCAGTGGCCATGTCTAAATATAGGCAAGAGTAGGTGTTGAGGCAGCAAAGTCAGAAGCTCTCACAATATCCTGATAATGCAAATGTACTTAACCAAAATACGTATTTAATAACATGCAGAAAGGCCACGCCAGAAAGTGCAAAGTTCATCCATATGTCATCACGAAGTTGAGTAGCGGTGGCATAGGCACCTCCTGGCAGGGATAGTTCAGCTAATGGAGTTGGAGAGGTAATGACACAAACGTTCTCCCAAGCTTCTTTTCTGTTTTCTTTCTACTATGTCGTTTACCGCCCCCTGGTATTTTGTTCTTGGGTAATGTAACGTAATTTCATTCAATAATTTCATTCACATTTGTGTGTCAAAGTTCACCAAAAATTAACTTGAAGCAAAAGATTCATGCAAATGACTTTGCCCCCATGGGTGGATCCACTGATTGCGAAGATTCCATTTAAATTAAGTGATTTTTGTCTCAAAATGTTGTCACTTTTAATGCCAGCTAGCCATTATTTATTACATATGTTTGAATAATGAGTTTGGCCACGTTAAGCTAATCTTCCCCCTTTTGATACAATCAAAACTGTTTGGGTTTTTTTCACTCAAGGCAGCGATACAGTCAACTTACAGGGACGTTTTTTAGGGATCCCCTGTTTTAGAATGAAACGTTTCAAAAGTATTTGGCAGCCAGTGAGAGGAGGAAAACAAGAGAGGAGTATAACAGGAAGAGAGGACAGTGATGGCAAAGGAGGGAGAGAAGGACTAACAATAGTGGTGGGATTTCCCCAGATGTCCCTGAAAGTTTATCTTGATACTCTTGTTTGTTCCCTGAAGCATGTACCTGAGCTGAAGAAACTCGCTTAGACAAAGAGAGGAGCAACAGGGACAGAGGGACTCCGCGCAAATATACATCAAGGAGAGGGGAGTAGGAGAGAGAAGGCAGAGGACAGGCAATGATATAACAAGTGCTGTCCGCCTAGTCCCATGATGCATCTGTGCCAATGACATGATATCTTGTTAAAAATCAATTCATTTGAATGTGGCCTCAGCACCATTGCTCACCTTCATCTCTCTTATAAAGAGCACTGAGACATAAGGCTTGGTCACTTTTTTTTGTTTTGTTAGCATCATGTAGTATGTGAGCAAATAGTTTATAGAACATACAGATATTGAAGCATTGCTTATGCAGCAGTATGTTTTAAAGAGCCAGATTAATAGTATGCTTTGCAGTATGCCTTGCAATCATTTAAACTTTAGCTAACATTAAACATTAAAAATAATTCAGCTAAGTAAAGCATGGCAACAGTCCAGTCTAATAGATGACGAATCCAGGAGCACATTCCCTCACTGTGACACATAAATTGCATTCAAAGTGAAATGTAGGAGATAAAAAAAGAAATTTCAACTTCTTAAAATTAATTAGACTGCTCCAACAGAACAGATTTGATTTGTACAAAATGAATTTAGCCACATCATGGCAGGGTTTTATGGCACTCAGCAACAGTGAAACTATCACTTCCAGTTGCTTGAGATGAATTTGGCTGAATGAAGTTTACAGCGCTGTAGTAGAAATGGCAAGAATTCAGTATCACACAAAGTGAATGTGAATAGAATGTAAAAGTAGAAGCAAACAAGGAAAAACTGCTTTCAGCTACATCAGCTATCAAAATACCAGTCAAAGAATTGATGCACCCCATAACATACAATCTAACACATGATGCTGTCATCCAAAGACACCTTGGATGAACTGGACCCATTCAGCATAGCCAGTGGGCAACCTGCTGAACGAAAAGAATAAAAAGAAAAGAATCGTCAGATTTGAATCATTTTTTCTACCAACAATGCCATTTACCTTGATAATTTTCCTCCCTGTCATTACCATTTCCTGTTAATGTAAGTCTTCCTGGATTACTGACGTGAGCCAGCTAGACTCTCTATCCAAGATATTAAGAGGCTCCGTCTCTGTTCGTATCACCATGTCCCCCACTCTGCTGTTGGTGCATGTACACTAAGCCGTTGTGTATAAGTGTCAGATTAATGTTGACAATGAAAAGACACCTGCATATTGCATAAATCATTGGTAAGACATGGTAACCCACCAAAGGGAATGTGTCTTGTTATCCTCTGCGGTGGAGGGTTGGAGAGGGTAGCCAGGGACGAAGGCTTGCCCAATGCCTCAGCGAGTGGCATTTCTTCAGTCACTGTCCCTACCTGTGTCACCTTTTAATAATGGCCTTTATGTGTTGCCTGGATCATTTGCCTGATCTTGCTGGGAGCACTAGAACCTGTCTCAAGTGGCAGAAAGTCCAAGGGATACTATATGTGGCAGGTCCATCACTTTCACATGGAGGCAATACAGGCAAACTCGAAGCCATCCAAGTTATTGTGAACCTTGGAAGAATGGTGGATAAGGAACAGGGATGACTATCAGGGAGAGCATTGGATATTTTCTATGGCCAGCTCAGGTAGATATTTTGGATTTGGTGCACAGGTCTGCAAAGGTGATTGGTCAAGAGATACTAAGACATCTGTTTTTAAATGATTGATATTATACTTTGGGGCTAAGCTCCACAATATTCAAAGACCGCAAAAAGACCAACGCAGTATCATAATCGTGTGTGTTGCCCGTGGGTTATTGAACTACAAACTTCACCAAGGCCCAAAATACCCATTGAATAGCCAATGTGCAGCTCCCTTACACATTTTGGCACTGTGCACATTGGCTATGACTTTTTCAAGATACAAGATTTTATCTCAGCCTTTTATTTCAGACAGCCGTGTGAGAGACTACAGTGTATGCCCCTCCAGGCAGTGAGAAACCTGCAGAAAGACACACCATAGGGAATCTTATAAACTACAGTATATTTCTCAAAGGCACAGGTAGCCTGGGCAGCAGTGAAAGGTAGTGATCTCCTAGCAGAAAACAGAGTAGAGTACTCAGAGGTTGGAACTGCCTCTGTAAAACAAGGTCAGGCATCAAGAAGGTAAGACGTCTTTCATGAAAACCTTATAAATCCAATTTAATTGTAGCAGTGAAAAGGACAGACTAACTCCATTGTCTTTAGTGGCAAGATTCCTCCTATAATAAAGATTTTATTTTTTCCGTGAACTTCATGATCCTTTCTCAGCACCAGTAATCTTGCATTGTGGGCGGTCCAGCAAGAAACAAGTCCACCAATCATTGTGGGTCAGACCAACATGGGTACCTTACCTTTTGCCTGGTGGAATTTGCAAACCAGTCAGCCGTTTCAAATCTACATGCATTTACAGTCTCAGTCATGGAGAAAAGAATGAAATCTTTTAAGAATTGATCCAACCAAATAGTCATTTCTACACCATGACGGTGCACACCACGTTCAGGGCTTCAGCCTCATTATTTACTGGATTCAGTCCAGTGACCTTCACCGGCTCAAGGCAAGCACATATTTACTGTGGATAGAGTTGAGATTAAAGTATGTAGAGTATCTCTGTGGATTTTTCCCCTTCACTCAATTTCTCACTCTGCCACTTATTCTCTCTTTCTGTTTTTTCCTCTTTGACTTTCACTCACACATATGCTCCCTCATGTCCTCCCATTACTCCCATTATTATTATTATTAATTTCTATGCCCTACCTGATACTTGACAGTCAAACTTTCTTTTCTTTCTTTCCTGCAAAGTGGTCAATCTGTTCTTTTGCTAAAAGCAGCCGCACACATGCAGTGCTGAACTACAGTTTTGTACATTTATCTATATATGCCAGTGTTAATTCTGCTCCTTATCATTGTTTTACCATCCACTTTGCCACCGCTCCACAACTCCTGTGCATCACATATATGTAACACTTCATTCACTCAAAAAACATAATCGGGAAAAGAAATTGCGTCTTGGTGGTCCCTAATTTTGACAGGACCAAAACCTCACGCCACAAGAACAGTTTCTTCCCGTCCACAGCTGGCCTCGTCAACAAGGCCCGGGACTTTGCATATCCTGAAACAATATTTTGCACTCACTGCACTAAATGCA
>JAVQJF010129618.1:0-36205 GCA_036023855.1 Gadopsis marmoratus
CCCCCCCCCCCCCCCCCCCCCCCCCCCCCGCAGAGAAAATATGCAGAGGCGTGATAAAGTGACGCTAATTATCCCCATTTAGGACAGGGAGTGCAAGGGATCGGGGCTTTACGAGCAGCCGAGTGTGCGCTGGAGCTGATGGCCTCCTAGCACGGAATATATCGGCGGCTACAAGATAAGAGCATCGCGCGGTGGAGAGATTTATTGGCCGGTCAGCTAAACACGCGCGCACGCGCACACGCACGCACGCGCGCGCGCACACACACACACACACACACACACGGAGGGAGAGAGAGAGAGAGAGAGAGAGAGACACGCAGCAACCATCGCTGCCACATAGCCTGTATACGTTGCCCCCTACACTTACCCCCCCCCCTTCCACCTCAAAGTGTAATTTATTCGGGTTAAATTTGCCAGAACGCTCCTCTTTTAGCCTGGCGATGCGCCGTGACGCGCTCCGCCTCTCCGGGCTTTCAGTGTTAATCCGCATCTCTTCACATCAACAGATAAGATAGAAAACAGATGCAAAACACATTGGGAGAGAGGGAGAGAGAGAGAGGGGGGGGGGGCATCCCAAGGCATACCCTGCGCGCTGCAGTGCGGAGAGATGTCTCCACAGATGCCGTTTCTTTTTGGGTTTTGGAATCCAAACTAATTTCCAGACATTGTTCCTCTGATGTCTTTCAGTAGATTAATGCGCAGCCAGACGTTACACGCTTTGCTATGAGGCCTAACAGGTTTAATTGACATACCATGCAAGTCTTCATCAGTGTGAAATAGGCCCTTTAACTATGTATTTGAGATTAATTGATTTTTTAAAATGCATAAGTAGGCATAAATTTCCCTAATTTGCATGTGTATGGCTATTAGCCTGCATCTATGAGGCCTACAGGCAATTAAAAAAACATAACGTAATAATATGTCAAAACCAGCTGTGGCCTGTCAAAAATGACGTCAATTTTGGACCATTAAAAGGATTAATAATCTAAATGAAATGGGTATGTTTTGGGGTTTTTTTTGTCTGATCCACAATGAAGGTGTTTTTGTTAAAAAGTACCAAAACTCACAGTCACGTAAAAAATCAAACATCTGCAGCTTCGAAATTGTCATTGTCATTTGAAATGAGTCATCAGTAAATCCATAAATTACTTGTCCCGAGTGTGTTTGGTCACTTGGGCCCAGCCTGTGCAACAGTTAAGGCTGGATGCTTTTGGTTGTGCACGCTGATGCTGTCTGTAGCGGGTTAAGTGCATTGGATCTTGAATTGGTTCATGCTCTGCTTTGTGCTTTCAGTGCAACTGAGTTATAATATTTGGTCGAAGTGGGATTAAGATGGTCTTTTTCATCATTTCCAATGACAGACGGCTTGTCACCCCCCCACCCAAGTTTCTCGTAGTGGACATGAATGTATTGTTCAAACCCTCGTTTGTGCCTCATGCAGTTTCCCCAGTTCACTTTACTTCACTATCAAGTGTCAAGAGCAAAGAAACAGAAATAACTCTCTCATAGTTAAACTAAAGGATGATGGGGCCAAGCAGAAAGGATCAAAACCAGGGATAAATAGCTAAATATTTGTTAAACAACTGATTTATCATCTTTAAACAGTGTTCATGTGTTTAGCAACATACAGCTAGAAATGGAGATTTGGGAATATTGAGAATGTACGTGTTTTTCTCTGAGGTCTGTTGTATTGTTGATTACCACGTAGCTATCAATATATTAATTAATATGTATCATCTTTCAGTTCACGTATTCATTTATCTCAAGTATAAACATTTAAATGCCAAAAGTGGATGTTTAAATAAAACACCATGTCCCGAGGGCAAAGGATGTAAAATAAGCCAGTTCAGGTGAAAGATCACTGAAAATAGTCTTTAATTTGATACTTTTAAATAAATAATTTTATTGGTAAAGTCATTACTGTTCTTTACTTTGTCCATATGAGACTTATGATTTATGCCAAGTGTTCAAAACAGAAGCAGTGAAATTACCTCAAAGCTTCACAGTCAAGTTCACAAAATGATATGAATCTGGTTTAATAATATAAGCTGATGGTCATATTCGTCAAAAAAAAAAAAGAAAAAAAGAAAGAAAGAAGCCTTAAATAAACCCATTTTAAAAAGGTCAATAGCATAGCAAATGGGTTCTGAAGCGTTTTGATGGGATTTTAAGAGTTTTGCTGAAGAAAAATTTAATTATTTAAAATATGACGTGATCTAATCAAGAGGTCTGACACAACTTTGCAATTCCTTAGCAAAAAAATGTATCTACTTCGTGATCAATAAATTGTGTATAAATTGATTATAAAAAATGTGCTTCGGAAATTTTCTATTAAAACAGAGTCACTTCTCATAAGCATTTACAAGGAGAAAATAAAATGTGTTGATGGCATTTAAGTGAAACTCTTATATCCGTTAATCAATGAGGACGTGTCGTTGATAACACTAACAGGTGGTTTGTCATATGAGGCCTTCACGTAATTTGAATTTTAGAAATGAATGTGTAAGGAATCATATTTATGTGAGATGATAATGTGGCCCATCAACTTGGCCTGCCTTAAATATTCAAAATTACACTTTAATATAGTTTGGCCTGCACGCTACTGCAACATAAAAAAGGCTTTCATAATTTGTAAATAAATTTCCCAGTCCACAAAGACGTTCAGCCCATGAAACAACACCAAATCCTACCAACATGGTTTCCTCATAGGCCTACAGACTGTAGCTTTTACGCACAATTACGCACAAACAATAAGGCTATTTAAAAGCTCGTGGGGTCTGTGTCCAGCAGCGGTGTCCAAATTTAAACAGGTGGCTATTATTTTGTTTTTCTCAAGAGGGGACTTGATGATATTCTTGTGTCCTAAAACGTGAAAACACTCCTGTAAGAACATCGTGGAAAATAATCAATCTAAGACCGTTGTCTTAAGAATCAAAGCAACATCTTGTGAAATTTATTCAATTCTTCTTCATTGCAATATCAGAGCTTTTCACTTGCAGAAAAGCACTTAAATTACAACAGCAGTTGCCCGTCATCCTTTGAAATATTAAAATTATTCACAATTTACAATAATTAGAGTGTTACAATAAAAAGAGATGATCTCCAAGAATTAAGACACAGGCTTCTGCAAATGAACACAAATGTTTAAAGAATGCGAGTTTCCCATATCTTTTAAAGCACTTTCTTAAGATTATGACACGTTTTCTCATATTCAATAACTTACAAGAACCCCCAAAATTATGAGACAATTGAACCAAATACCCCCATGTGAACCTGGCGTAACCCTCAACTAAGACTGTGAAGTAATGGACAAAAAGATGATAGCACAATAACCAATATCTCAGCATCATATTCGTTATATAATTCCACTGGTGGCTATTCAAATAAGCCGAGATGAATATGCTATTTACCCTTCATTTACAATATCATAAACATTCTGTACAAAATGCAGGTAGTTCTCGGGACCGGGGTTATTTAGAAAAGAGGTAAATATTTGGTTATGTGTTCGTTTGCAGTATTCAATTATTCTGTGAGTTCTAAATGTGTGTTAGAGGGACCGTCCCGTTCACTCCAGCCGTGGCGCTCTGGTAATGCTGCGGCAAGGCATGGAGTCTACTTTGCATTGACGGGTCCCCCGGCTCTCCGGTCGGTAAATACATGCTTATCATCTCTCTCAAGTCTCCGGGGCAAGGACCCCGTGAGTGTGTGCTGCTGACGGGAGGGCTTACACTCGGCTCCGACTTCACCAGCGACCCTAACGTCCCCATGGCAGCCGAGGAGGAGACGCCGGAGCCCTGGTGCTGTGTGTAGGTGATCCCGCCGTAGCCGGATGGAGAAGCGTTCATGTAGCCCTGAGAGTTCGAGATGGGACTGTACTGCAGGGCTGTCATGTCGTAGCGGTGCATGGGCTGCGGGTTGTGTGAGTGGTGATGGTGTGAGTGGTGGTGGTGGTGCGCCCCGCTGCCCGGGTGCTGGCTGTAGGCGAGCTGAGCCTCCTGCATCATCGCCGCCGCCGCCGCGGCTGCAGCCACCTGCCCCGAGTACGCGCCGTTCGCCCAGCCGTTCATGTGCGCGTAGCCGGAGTTTGCGGAGCCCCCGTGACCCCCGGGGCTCTCCAACCTCTGCCCGACCCCGGATGAACCCATTCCGACCCCTAAACCAACTCCACCGCCCCCACTGGGTCCAGAAAGCAGTCCACCGGCAAGGGAATATTTGTCCTTTTTCAGCAGCGTCTTGGTCTTCCGTCTTGGCCGGTACTTGTAATCCGGATGCTCCTTCATGTGCATGGCTCGCAGCCGTTTCGCCTCGTCGATGAACGGGCGCTTCTCAGCCTCGGACATCACCTTCCACTCGGCGCCCAGCCGTTTGCTGATCTCGGAGTTGTGCATTTTGGGGTTCTCCTGTGCCATCTTCCTTCGCTGCCCACGGGACCACACCATGAACGCGTTCATCGGTCTCTTCACCCGTTCCTGGTTCGCTTTGGACCCACCGTTCGGCCCCGTTTGCCCCGTGGTCGTGTTCGTTTGGGGGCCGGGGGAGTGGAGGTCAGTTTCCATCATCATGCTATACATTCACCTGGTTTTAAACTTCGCCACCAACAGAGAAAAAGTCTATTTCAAGATCGGGCCGGGTGCGCACGGGGTGCCTGGGTCGCAAAATTAATATTCTAGCCCCCAAGTGAATCAAACACGAGCTCAAAATTAATCCGAAAGGCATATAAAATGTTCTCCAGCCAGTATTTCACCTTGTCTTCGCCTGGCTTGGTTCACATCCCCTGTGATAGAATGCGCATTTGAGCCACTTTCCCTGTCGGAGTTGAGAAGTTGGTAAAAGCGGCGGCCATATGATGCGCACTGACAGCGGTTAAATGAGCCACAAGCGGCCAATGAGGCTCCAGCAGCAGAATGATTTGCATGGCGTTTGGTCAGGTGACTAGAGGACCATAGAGGAAGAACACACCGGAGGAGGAGGAGGAGGAGGAGGAGGAGGAGGAGGAGGAGGAGGAGGAGGAGGGTCAATCCCACAAATAGCACAAGGCGTTTGAAATTTCCAAACACGCTCTCAGAGACTTCAACTAAACAAAAATAACTAAGATTTGTTAGCAGTGATGTATCAGCCAAAAAGGTGGGTGCAGCCTGTGATTACGATGAGTCAAACAGCTCAACGGATTTTAAAACATAGTTGTGGTCGCTGCGTTTTAAAATTCACTTTAAGACACAGCCTCCAACGCCAAGCACATTTTAAATTCTCAGGCTTCAATAAAAGGTTCGGGCAAAATTATATTTCACCCTCCACTCTCTCTCTCTGTTTTTCTGCGCGTTAAAAGTCAGATTATTTCCTCCCATCTCTCTCTCTCTCTCTCTGCGCCGTAGAAGTCTGGGCCCAACTGCCTTTCCGCGCACTAGAATCACACTACAGTCAACCCAAACCAATTTAAATCTCAGGCGACTTGATGCTCAAGCAGCGCCTCACAATGCATTTCTCAGACCATCTCTCTCTCTCTCTCTCTCTCTCCGTCCAGGTATGTAATTAAGGCATGGCATAATAGCAGGTGTCAGAGAGAGAAATTACACACACACACACACACACTCAATGCAGAAGATGATGTCAAAGAGATTTGGTACAGTTGGTCTAAGAGGAGAAGCCCCTGAGGACGGATAATGACGCGAACCCGCCGGGGCAAAGCGCCGTGATCGCCGTCTGCTGGTGATGGTGAAGATGCCTTGTGTGTGCAGCCGAAGATGAAAGGACAGGCCCCATGCAAACTGCCATGCTTTTGTCATTTATTTATTTTCCTTCTCTTCTACATGCCCTCTTCTTTAACACCCAGCCAAGCAACATGCGCGTAAAAGCACGAGGGGGGGGGGGGGAGGGGGGGAGACGGTGTCTTCGAGTCCGCGCATATATAATCCAGATTTCACAGCTGACCTCCCCTGAAAAGCCCAATCAACCTCTAATTGAAAGGGAAAACGAAATACCACTTCCCCGCGGCGAGACTAACGATTTAATCATTCTATCGTTCGTTGCTGTTTTTTCTTTTTTTTTTTAATTTTAATTGGAGCTTAGCGTGACGCAGCGCTCTGTTTGGGGCCTGAGGGAGCGGGATCACTCGGACGGAGCCATGCGTCTTTGGTAATGGGGGTTAAGGGGATATCACAGTGGTCAATAAATGTTTCCAGTTGTCCAGGCCATGCGGCTTAAGGCCCGAGGAAGATGACATGATGCCACCCGGAGAGCCACGGGGCGGTGAGTGCCAGCGGAGCCATCACGCCACAAAACAAATGGGCAAACAACAAAAAAGAAAAGAAAGAATAAACTGTACCGACGGTTCACTGGCTTCTTGTAATAACATACATTGAGAAACACTGACAAACTGGTTCAATGTTAATGGTAATATTTACCACGTGCCCGTTTTAAAGTCAGCCTACAGTTTGAAAGTTAACAGTAAGCAATGGTGTTTTATTGTTCAAACCAGATAGAACACCAATAAAAACTGACCAATATCAATATCAATATCTGTTTGTTGTTTTAACAAAATACATCTTCAGACTTTTGGGTTTTGCTTTAAAAAGCACTGACGCCTACTTTGAATTCATTTAGACACATTATTAAAACAGACTAATTAAACCATTTCTAAATGACGGTTTAAGATTTGAGGATTGATCCGGAACAATCATAAAAATATTATTATTATTACTATTTGTTCTTGTCGTTGTTGAGTGGATTTAGGATTGTAGAGGATTAGCCTGTACAGTGACACTGGGACCCCGGTGGCCCCTGTTTACTCTCTCTGTCATCCCCCATCAGTCACTCCTCCTTTAACAAACCTCTTTTCAGACCTCCTCGCTCCTTTGTGCGCGGTCTCTGCGACAGGATGTGCGCACTGCGGTGAGGGTGCACGACTGGGGCCAAGGGTCAAAGCAGTTATCCCCCCCCCTTCCCTTCCCAATACCCCCCACCCCGCTATAAATGTAAAATTAAATAGAAGGATTGTGAATAAATACATCCCACAAGTCTCACAAGTTTGCAGAACAGGTGTCATTGTGCTTTGTAGTCGCAGCAAACTGCTGCATCCCTGCACAACCGACGGTATCTGGGTCGCCCCCCTTTTCATCTGTGATCTTTGCTCCTACAGCAGTTAACCTGAGCCAGAACAACAATTTTACACGTGTGTGTGTGTATGGGGGGGGGGGGGGGGGGGGCCCGGCGCGTGAAGCGGTGTTGTTTGGCTTCAGGGAAGAAATAAGGAGCTGCAGATCACCTGCTGATGACCTCGACATAAACAGGGTTAAAGCGACAGAAAGCCAGTTGTGTTCGAGCTTCAGTCTGCACACCCTAAAAAGATGTCATGATCAGCCCCCCCCCACCACCACCACCTCTCCCCGCCTCCTGAAAAGCAAAAAAAACACCGACAGGAATCACGTAACCTAAACACTGACAGCCACCAAGTGAAACAATTCGCCGTTTAATGAGCCGGTCCGTCTCTTACAGCATCGCGTTAATCCAGACAGGATGTAAAAAGTGGCACAGATGCGGACTCACTCCCGGACGGAGAACCAAACCCGAGCAACTGGTAGCAGCAGGAGTCCCAGAGCTGCCGAGCCCTGGTGGAGCTCACGTGTCCCAAAATCACGCTGCCAGGCGGCAGGTGGAAGCACGCGGTACCTGCACTGAGCCGAACGCGGCGGAGCGCAGGAATAAAGGCTGCCAGTAAAGACCCGCATCGTCAGCGAGCGCAGCCACTGACACCAGCGTGCGACTCACCCTGCGATTCTCTCAGCTTTAATTCGACCCCGCGTTTAGGCGAAAACACATTTTTACGCACAGCAGACAGGTTAACCGACAGTGCATTCTACAGGTCAAATACTTATTTATTTTTAAAAATAAATGCCTTTAATTGCGTACGGAATTGTCATATGCAAACTTACGCACGTTCCCCTCGTTCCCTCTACTCCAGACCAAGTGGGCAGACTTCTCCCTCCATACTCCTAAAGCCGTCCTAAACCCTCCAAAGCCTCATGTAAGACCGCTACTCCCACAACAATCTGGCCGCTCGAGTGCCAAGGCCATCCATGGTGCCCAAACTCACCACTCAACATACACTGAGAGGCAGAGACATGAAGAAATGACATTTATTATACACCCTAAAAAAGACAATTCCAAGTTATTGTTTCTCTCTGCGAAAGGGGCTTGCTTCTAACATAATGAAGCGTCTTTTGTGTGGCACAGAACAATACAAAACAAGTATTCTAATAAATAGCCACTTTTTTTTTTGGCTCTCCAGGATGAATGGGCTTGGGGAGCGGCGGGGTTCTGAAAGGCAGCTGTGCCGCATTCGGGGAGGAGGGGCGAGGACTTGAGGAGGAGCCCCGCACCCCCTTGCCTCCTCCTGGATACTGACTCCCATTACTGATCGTGGAGCAGAAAAGGATGCACAGAGAGGAGGAGGTGGTGGTGATGTGTGTGTGTGTGTGTGTGGGGGGGTATTGACTTTGGAGGCTGTTTTTACTCAGGACATACACTGTGTCCAACAATGTGATCCTCAAATATTGCTTCATACTGTGAAGTCCACACAGTATCCAATTAGATTTAGTTTATGTGAACCTGCACAGCTTGCAAGCATGTGGCTCTGACAGCTTCTAGGGGGGGTAAACACACACACACACACACACACACACACACACACACGCACACACACACGTTATACAACACATGCAGGCACACTAACAATACAGTATAAGACTCAGCTGGGCTCATTAACAGTTTCTTATTTACACACAGGTTCACTGTCAGCTTCTCTCTCTCTCTCTCTCTCTCTCTCTCCCACACACACCTGTTCAATCTACTCCTCTCCACTGGAAACGGTGTGTTGATTACCTCACAGATTAATTTCTTCTCCGTCTAACCCTCACACGTCCCGTTTGTTGTGCAAACATGGGAGCAGAGCCTGGTTGAGCAGCTCCTTCACTGTTAATGAATCGAGGCACACCGCTGCTGACTCCCTCCCTGCCTGTTGCCTGTTGCAGTCTCCTGGCGTCAGGGCTGCCGGAGCCGACAGACTCCCTGACTTGTAGCTGATGTAGCTGGCAGATGCCTTTGCTGCTTCACACATCCATCTGCTTGCTGCTGGTACCCAAGGTAAAGGATTTGTGGGTCCTACAAAAGTAGCTTTCTATTGTTTAGGAACAAGGGGAGGCAACAAATCAGACTCTTGGAAATGTTTCACTACAAAAGTGATCATTCTTTGTTGTATAATGACTTGACGAGCTAAACTGGACAGACAGTGGGCAAGCATTTGGTTGTCTGCTTCTCACAGTCCTTCCAGAAATCTCCAATTTTAAAGAGAGAATACATTTCATAACAGGGGGATGTCACCACACTTTTCAAAATATCATGAAACACTTATTCCCTGGCATAAAATGCCATGATAATCCTTGTTCTATTTCTTGACTCAGATTTAGTAAGCCAATGGTGGTTACTCAACCTTTTTCATTTACTTTCTGCACAGGAAAAGGATCGCCTCGCTGCAGATTAAAGCAACTTCTGCGTCCTGTCATTTTAAATGATTCGCCAGAGATTACTTTGTCACCTCAAGAGATGTAGCGCATCAAATAAGTACCACACATAAACCAAGCAAGGGAGAGATTGACACAGAGTGGTAAAGCGAAGTAAAAGGCAACGTTGAAACATATTAAGGGGGAGAAAAATAAAACAAGAAAGACAGGGAAACAAAGAAAGAAAGGGAGAGATAGAGAGAGAGATCAGGTCAGGTGCAGGCCTAAAAGCATTGAGGGGGGAGTGAGCCAATCGGCTAAAAGCAGAGGTCTTAGCTCAGTTCATATGGTCTCTCTCGAACCCGAAGACCTCAAAAACATCGGGAGGCAACAACATGCATTATAAAAAGTCGAGGGATTGATACTCGTAAAATGCATCTAGAATTTGTATCTTATTTGCTTTAAACTCAAACAATAATTACACATTATTTATTGTTACATTACTGACAACACACTTGGTATGTTTTCAAGAACAAAAGTAGAGTTGGTCTAGACTTGCTCTATATTAACAAGTGCTATGAGATAACTCTGTTATTATATTGCGCTATATAAAAAAAACTGAATTGAAATTGAACTTTATAGTCCACCAAAGTGGAGTGTCTTTGAATTTTTCATCAGAACATGAAAGCAGGTAACAGAATGTAATATATATATATAATAAAATGATTAAAAAAAAAAGATGTTAAAACATAAAAAAATACTTTGGTGTTAAATTAAAGTGTTGAGAATATTTAAAGTTAGAAGTGGCTAAAGCCAGTTTAAATCTAGGACTTAACACATTTCAGTAAGCAGCATAATACATCGTGTCCTTATTGAGTTTTAGAGCAGAATGGTAACCCCAAACTGACAAACTGAAAGTGCGATTTTTTGACAGAGAACATAACATGCCATTCAAATCTGGGGCACTCTTGTCTACAAGCAATTTGTTCTTTTGTTGCTCCATGTGCTCTATTTTTCATCTTCTCCTCTTGGTAGAATTGTAAGAGAAGAGCATATACGTAAGGGCCTGATGGTGTGGTGATTCAGAGACAGGATGACATG
Source organism: Gadopsis marmoratus (assembly GCA_036023855.1). NCBI lineage: Eukaryota > Metazoa > Chordata > Actinopteri > Centrarchiformes > Percichthyidae > Gadopsis > Gadopsis marmoratus. Next base: position 10,596 of record JAVQJF010129618.1, read on the forward strand.
AACAAGTGTGTGAGAGAGAGAGAGGGGGGAGAGAGAGAGAGAGAGAGAGAGAGAGAGAGAGAGAGAGAGGCCACTGTCAATCCCACGGCAAACAGCAGTGGATAATCATGGGCTTTAGGAAAACACTGTGTCCATAATGCTATTACCCAGGATTACCTACTCCAGCAGAGAAGGCGAGACTCTCTTCACAATGTGCCACAGACCTTTCAGATAATCATCTTATCACAGATGACAAACCCAGAAGAAACATCCCATTATTCAAGAAGGGGGGAAAAAAATCTACAGTATGTTTGGATGAAGACATATTGTAAGCCTAAATTATTCGAGTGGAAAAATATCAGATTTTGAAATTAGCACGCCAGTCGCTTCCCCACTCTCTCTCTCGCTTTCATTCTCTCACTGACTCTTTCTCCCAGGGCGCTTTCTCCTCTTCCCGCAGGGCAATTAGAGACAAGATTTTATGCATTGTTCACCTTATCAATTAGCCATAACACCTTCCCCTCTGATTGGTCTGTAATGAACGTAATGGTTTTAACAGTCAGGAGTTGCAACTCTTAGAGGTGCTGTGCTAATGGTGTCGCCACGGCGATGGAGTCACAGTAACAGCTCTGCGGAAAAGCAGGAAGGAGTGGGGGGGGTGGGGGTAAGTCAGCTCTCCCTAACACATCTCTAATTAGAGCTCACAGTCAGTCATTACTGATGTAATAGGGTGTAACACTAATGGCTATCAGGCAAGCCCCTACAAACAACAGAGGGGGTTCTTGTAAGGTGAGAGGAGCAGAAAATTTATGGAGGAGCGAAGAAAAAAAATCCACAGATTATAGTGAGGAGACGAGGTGAAAAGGAAAGTTGGGGGTGTGGAGGGGGGGGGGGGTCAAGGAGTGAAGGGAGTGATTAGAGGAAAGTAGTACGACTAGCAGCAGAGAATGTTTTTAAGTACAGTAGTCAGACAAAGTCAGGGCCCATTAATGGAAAATCTTTCTTTGCTGATGGTGAAATCTGTCATGTTGGACATTGTCAGACTGACAAGACAAAAAAATGGATAAGAATTAAGGAGGAATTAGCAGCCGGCTGGATCAGGGGAGGCAGAAGACTGAAAGAGAGCCAGACTGTGAGGGAGGAAGTCAGTGAGATGGACTCCTAGTAGTTAACCACTTTGGCCCTCAGACCCTGTTAGTATTGATGTACTCTGCAGCCCATTCAGCTACCGATGCATGTTTTTGCACTTTTCGGCACTCAACTGCAGCAAAACAGAGCGGCAGAGGTAAAGATAAAGAAGGCAGATGACAGGAAACCAATGCTGGGAGAAAAGGGAAAAGAAAGAAAAGTGAGAAACCTTGTAAAAAGTTCTCCTCACTGTCAAGAACTAAAAAAGAACTAAAGTCTGATTTTGTAAAATGAGATGTTATATGTTATAGTTTAAAATGTCCTTATTTGTGTATAGATGGGAAAATTATGTAAACAGCATCAGTGCCAGTCATGGTGTAAATTTGTGTATTCATTTTCACACAAATAAGAACCCTTAATTCCCAAACGGTTGTTATATGACTTACAGTTGCATTTACTTGACCTCTAATAAGCCATTTGAGAAAACAGTCTCACCACAAGGTCCCTTTAGTAGCTGTCCTGGAGTTTTTGATCTTATTGCATGATCTTCATCAGCAGATGGAGTTTGCCCAGTTGTCATGGAATTGTAGTATATGTTCATACCGTATTGTAAAAAAATAAAAAATAAAAGCATTTTGTGAGCATTTTTAGGATGTATGTTGTCTTAAAAGATAAGTGAAGCACTACTTTGGTTATAATTATTATTTACAACTGTGACCAAAATAAGTTACACGTGTTCATTTTGGGTTGTGGCCTTCATCAGTGCCATCATACAACACATTAAAAAGAACATTCAAATCAGATGGGTATGAAAGTTTTTTTTTTTTTTAAAGAAAAATATATCATATACACAAATATGCATATCAGCCACAGATGTGTGTATATTTTGGTCCCATAATAAAGTTGCTCTTTACATTAGAAATGTTGCTGGAGTTTTTACCCCCTTAGGTCACGATCAAAGAAAGCAAAACGTAACGTACAACAGCACGATTACTTGTCAAATGTCAAAATTAGTGTGGCGCAAACACAGGTTAGTCCAATTTCTTTCTCTGTTCCTGTACAGAAACCCTAGTAAAACGTGTTTGGGGGCAATGACAAGAAAGCAGCTTTCATTTTTACAACTAACCGTACAAGTTGGCTTATGTTAAAGGTGGTATCAACATCTCGTGAAAATCCTTGCAGCCAAAAATGCTGCATTCAAGCGCAGGTGGTGCCACTATCTGGAATCAGCTGGATAGGTCTACAATGGAAAAGTCCAGTCTAAACTTAAATCTGGACACAGTTTACCTATTGTCCTTAATCTCTTCATTTGTTCTGCTAATTTTTCCTGCAGGTTGCCACACATCCACAGCTAAACAAACTCGGGTTACGGGGAACACAATCACCTCTCTGTAGTTACTCACAGAAATCAAGTTTACATTGTGCATGAAAACCTACTAAGTCAAAGGTCTCACACAGTACATCTCAAATTTACACAAGCATATAGGGGCACGCTGAGCAAATCTGCCATCAAGCACAACATTCAACAACTTATGCATTTATCCTCCCATAATAGTTAAAGATGAATTTAGTTCGTAGTTTGCTACTATTCCACGGAGGATATGGAGTCGAACCTTGGAGGAATATTGAACGCTGTAACCTATTGTGTAGCTTTACTAACGACAATGGCAGCAGCTTGGCCTTTGAGGGAGCTGCAGGACTTCAGGGGGGGCTCTCTATTCCTCAAATCAGCCTTGAAAGTGTGTTTGAGTGTGCATGTGTGTGTATCTGAAACTTAGGGGGGGTCTTCTCAGTTGCCTAACTATAGTCCCTCACCCAGAATTTGAAATAAGGTCATCGTCCCCGGGAGGCCCCAAGTCAAAGCCTCCCTTCTTCACCTGCCCTTTAACTCTCCTCATCGCCTCCTTTTCTTAATTTAACTTTTCACCTGGGTCCCACGATTCCTTATTTCCTTTTAACTTCCTTATCTTTCCTTCCATTTCTCATTTGCTTATATTGTAATGGACTATTCCTCTAACATGCTTCAGATAAAACACTTCCCAAAGAGAGCATAAACACCAGTGAAGAGGAACATCACAATGACTCTTCAGTTGTGCTTATATTAAATATTGTCCTTTACCTCAACAGTTGGAGCTGGTTTGTTTTGGCCTCTGCAAAAAAAAAAAAAAAAAGGAAGCTTCCAGTAATGCTATTGGACCATAAAACTGTAATTCGATTGGAGAAACGAATTTTATGGATTAGCAACACAATAAAAACAGAAATGGCATCATTAGTAGATAAGGCAGGTAATAAGTGTATTAAAGCTTTTGGTCTGTGTGTGTGTGTGTGTGTGTGTGTGTCTGGAGCAGCACAAATGCATATCCAATAGGACACAGAGTGAGCTGGACAATAACACACGATTCTTATGCTAATCAAGGAGGCCATTAATGTTTACATTCAAAATCAGGCCTTCCAACGAAATACATTCACTCTCTGCTAAACTGGATAATTAGTTCCCTCTTAAACCCATATTCCATTAACTCAGGTGAATCCATCTGAGTTTCATCAAATTTCTGCTTCATTTTGCATGATAATGCAATTTAAAAGTAAATTACATATTCAGACTACTCGGGAGGGATAGCACCTATGAGGAAATAATATATGTGTAAAAAGGCTTTTTGTTCTATTTTACATGTATCTGTTAATATTTAAAAAGTGTTTCCCATAATTCACCATGACCGAGTTATGCATAAATTAAATCGTTAACTGTAAACAGCTTATTGGAGATTAGCAATGGATGTATTAAATGCTGCACCTTATGTTACAATATCACCATGATGTTGTAAGGTTGACAGTATGTGGATTTTCTCATTTGAAGGGGCATAAATCTACAGAGAAACCCCCAAATCAGCAGTGAAATAACAGACTACCATCAGCTTCCATTTGCTGTGGGACGTACTTGTGTTTTGACTACAAGAGGAAGGGAGGGAATGTGGGTGTGAAGGTCTGTTCATCCACATACACGTGCACACATTCAGGCAAATGCATAATGCTGTCTGGGCATTTTGTCCCCAGGAATAATTCAGCAGCATTCAGAATTCAGAACCCTCCAACTTTGCCGCACCAATACACAAAAGCCCAAACAGAAAACTTGGCTTGTGCAAGTCCGTTTTCCCATGGTGTGTGTGTGTGTGTGTGTGTGTACATGATACTGTGAGAGTGTGCATCATGTGCATGTGTGTAAGTGAATGTCATTTTACTTCACAAAAACCTTAACATGTAAAATGCACCTAATTTCCCCCCCTCATATTTTACCCTTTATGTCAAATCTATGTTTTCATAGATTCCTTTATATTTACTGTGCTGAAAACACTTATGATTTATATGGGTAGGTAGCTTCACATGTCTCTCTCTTACACGCACACACACGCACGCACACACACACACACACACACACACACACACACACACACACACGCACAGTGTAATGGATAGGAGCCGGCTGAGGGCGTCTGTCAGGGGCGACTGTTCTAATCAGAGCAGTGGGGAGAGAGATAAAGGAGAAAATAATGAGTGTGGCATCAGGCCTTTCATAGCGCAACAAAAGGCCACGGGATCAGATAGACAGACACAATGTGGAGAGGAGAGGAAGAGAGGGGGGGAGAGAGAGAGAGAGAGAGAGAAAGAGAGAGAGAGAGCGATGGGAGGAGGCAGAGCAGAGAGAAGAGGGGGGGTTGAATGGGTTTGCTAATAAGCCGTCTTGCACTGTAGGTGATGTAGGCAACAGTAGGCGACATTATGAACTGCAAGCTTATGCCTGGCTTCACTCGAAGGATGCCATCGAGTGGGGTGGATGGAAGTTTCTATGACAACATCAATCATTTTAGCTCAGAGTAGTCCTTCAGCAGGAACAGATTATAAATGCATTTTTTCATACACATCCTTCCATTTTCTGTCTCAAAATACTTTGCCTAGTGCCCCTTTCTTCCTGCTGATTAGTGCTGCTTCATTTACTGTGTGTGTGATAATTTCCAGTCATCCATTGATTATTAATGCTTAATTTACCCAGATTACACTCCTTTGATTATTAATGCCTAATTTAGCCTGATGACTCCAATCATTAGACGGTGCCTATATTGAAAGCAAACAACCTTAGTGGTCGCCCAATGTACCGATACATCCTCTTCTACAGATAATGATAATGTTCAGAGAAGCCAGCGGGCCTGTGAGTGTTAAGTCAGTGCCCACGTTTTTACCCAAACTCCCATCAAACTTTAAAGAGAAAAGAAATACTAATTAGAAACTGCAAGCTAGGAGAAATGAGCAGGCAGACTCAGAACAGAAAATCCTATTCAGAGACTTAATGAGCTTGTCGAAGCTGAATAATTGATTTCTAATTCTAGCCTGCAGCTGTTGACCCAACCAGGGAGTGTTGTGAATGGAGCTGAAATATGTTGCGCTCTGACTTGGCACTGTTGGCTTACTGGTAGCAGAACCATTACCAAATACCCTCATGTCTACCTCACACTTTAAGGTGTTATTTAGACTCAGGCAAAGTTTTTCCATGTTTAATTATTTGACTTTGGTTTACAAACAAATAAAATCGGGCTCTCCCTTTGAAATTCATCACAGGTTAATTCCCTTGACAACTTAATCCTCCTTCAGATCTTGTTTAATATTTTAGACTGGACGCAGTTCAATAAAATGCAGATTGAGTTTGAGCTGTGAAAGCCCAGCAGAGGTAGACTCTCCCAGCATATAAAGCGATGGGAACTGCAGTCCATATCAGATTGTAGGTGTTCTATGTTTCGTTCATTTGCTGCGGAGTGATTCTTTGTTGCCCTGTGTGGACGATCATATCCTGGGGGCTCTGGGGCAGGAGCAGCACAGAGCACCCTGTGTGTGAACCACAGCCGCCCAGCGTCCCTGTAAGATGACCTCAACGGAAAATAGACCTAATTATTGCCGTGACAGCCCATGCTATCATATTCTGCTAGATCAGTCACTACATAGAAGAGGGGGGGGGGGGGAGGAGAAAAATTAACAGAAATATATACCACCGTGCCACCAAACCCCCCCCTAAACTGAGCCCATTTATTTTTAATACCCTAATCAGCAGGTCCCAAAGGGGGCTTGGCTCTCACTCACCCGTACAGACAGACACAGGTGAGTACAGGTAAGGCAGCAGTGAGAGAGGAGGAGGATGGGGAGCAGAGAGGCAGGACGAAGCAGGCTGGACATGAGAGGCAGTGGCTTGACCAGGACTTTTGATCAACAAATACAAAGTTAGCTTGTTCACGGTGCATCGTCTCAACCTCTAGCAAAAATAATTGGCATCAGCTGGAGGTTATCCACCAACAACTTCTGTTTCAAAGAGGTATATAATATGTATATAAACCTTCCTCCTGTACAGTAGATTGAGGGATAAAGTGGTGGTGGATTAGAGAAGAGACAGGGGACCAGGAGGACAGGAGAGTTTAAGGTAGACAGCAGTGATTAACTCAAGAACTGTCCTATTCCTGAAGCCATAGTCATTAGGGCTGGATCATTATATGATAGATTTCAGGGCTATTTGCCTGGTTTTGTTCCCAGAGACAGTATTACGAGAGACACCCTGGGAATGGGACATACTACACCAATAGCTACCTCCGTGAGAAAAACACGGCAAATATCAATGCTCTGTACCGAGCTGTGGGTGACACCGGTGTCTTGACCTGCTTGTCAGAGATCACAACACAGGATAATACTGCAAAACAAAGTGTCTACAGTAGCAGCAATTTTAGACAAAAAGTTACACAAAATGTTCAAGAGTTTTGTCTTTTGTTGGTAGTGTGTGTCTGTTGTGTTTTATCCTTACTGGAGATATTCCATGCACATTATTTAAAGGAAAATTACAGTTTCTTACAACTTGGGTATAATATTTGTAGCTTTTGTTTTGTTGTAGTTATAACATTGTGCGCAACAGGTTCATTGCCAAGATCTGGAAACAAAAGGGCATCGCGGCAAAAAAGTACAATGGGGAAAGAACCACGAGCGCTCAGACGATCATTCAGGTTGTAAACAAGCCAACAGTTTATCCAGATTATCTGAACCACTTCATTTGGACGTAAACCTCAAAGTGAGTGCACCTGTAATGTCAGTAATAGCCCTCGTCGCACAGGAACATCGGGGACTGTCCTTCCAAGAAAAAACGTCAGCACGATCAAAGGCTGAAAACCCCCCCAAAATGTTTATGTTAACATTCAAGAGATGAAGCCCTCGAGTAGCCGTGGTACTTATGACTGTCAGGTGCAAAGGTGGAAGTCGGGTGGTGTTACTATAGAGCCACAAAGTCTGCATAGGGAGGTGGCCGTGCAGACAGATGGGTCAACAAAATGTGGGTTTTTCCTACAGACACTCAATGTTGGTTTCTTTTAACCATGACCACGATCGTCCTAAACCTTAAGCAAGTGGTTATTATTGTATCCATGACAATGAAAGGTCCCTAGTGTTACTCAGGTTAACCCAAACCATGCAACTCCATTCTATACTCTTTCCAACAGTGATTTGTAAGAGTTTTGGAAGGCACAGACAAACAACATGTTTTATTGTTTGAATTTGTTGGAACAGGGTGTTTGAAGAATATCAGTAAGCATGGTGGGTCCAAGCTCAATGACATTTTCCTTCATAATTTTACCGTTCACATTCATTTTCACTTCAAAATAAGTTTAATGAGAGTTTGTTTAAGACCTGTGTGATAGTCTGCCTGCTCGTGTTTCTTTCCCTGTTTGACTTCTTGTTAATGATGTCACTGTGTTCCCAGATCTCAGAAATTAAGTCGTAAAGTATAATGTTATCATAATAAAAAAAGGACATATTGGCAAAAAACGAGATGCAAGTTGTACAGCCAGCATCACGTTTTCATCATCATCAGGTTAAAGAATTTGTTTGAAATTACAGTTTGACCTGGATGATCAGACAGAAATTAATATTAAAACAACTTCACTATGTTTAGACAAAGATAAAGCTGCAACACCCCATGAGCGCGCACACACACACACACTCAGACTACACACATACACGCACACAATCAGGCAAGAGTAATAAGCTAATAATGTGATTAATTCCACTGATTACAAAATCAGCCTGCTTGAGACAACTGTGTTTTCAATTGTGGGTTTCTGATTGTGTGTGTGTGTGTCAATGTCGCTTTTTGCCGGGAAAGAAAAGAATACAGTAGTAGCCCTTGTAACCCAGCCCTGCCCTCCACCCCCAGCCCCTCTCGCTGTCACTGGCCATGTGTAGTGTGTAATAGGCACTGACAGTCGTTGTGCAGGTCAGTAACCCTGTGGCCCTGTCTAATTGAGGCTAAGGATCCCGGCTTGTCCTGCCATCTATAATTAACCACATCATCTGCAGCCGTATGAAAGATTCAGCTGGACTGGGAGTGTCCGACACATGATCCTGCTGTTGGTGTTTACGGCTCGTGTGTATAAATGTGTGTGTGTTAGTTAATGCATTGTAGCCACAGTGACTTGGAAGAATCATCTGATTTTGCCAACAGGTGTTTATATATTAAGGTGCTTAATAATAAGCATCAACGCAATACCATTCTATTGAACTCTATTTGTTGTTGCAAATCTAGATGCGTGCACTTAACCCCCAAACTGTCATTTAGGTCACCACTTTTGAGTCAGGTTTGCAGCCAATCTTATCATACCATTTTCCCTTATTGCTTTTGCTATACCTTGAAGAAGCAAGCTGTCAATCAACTGGCTTTGGGCAGCCTCCTTGCCTAGGCTGAGTAATCAACTCATGCACACATGAATCCTGCTTTTTAGCACAAACTACAGGAAGTGGACGTGGTGCTTTGTTTGTTTGAATAGGGGAAAGAAACATCATGGAAGAAGAGGAGCAGGACTTAAGGAGAAGTGTCCAACAAGTTATTTTAACACTTGCTCAGTATGTGGAGGAACATTTCAAACCAGACTATGTTTTGAGGATGGTGGAAGATGTCATGGAGAGTCATGGAGGTCAAATATCTGAGCTGACCAACACAGACACTGACATACATGACACCTGTTGCTACGGTTGCAGATTATGGCATGCAGGAAAAAAAAGGTCTCAGCAAATTAGAAATACACCTCTCCATGCAGATGACCAGATAATGGCTGGAACACCGGCTTACACATTAGGAAGCAAATCCTTTTCTTCCTTCCCCAATTCAAACTGCTACCATGTTTATACTGCGCATGCACAAATCTGCGTGGGGTCTTCTTCATATCACGACGGTTGGCATCCAGCACCTTGTATCGCATCCATTTCGTTCTGTCCACACTAAAAAGCTCCCGCCATAGCAGGATTCATAGGTGCATGAATTGATTACTCAGCCTGGACAGGAAGGCCCGCCCAAAGCCAGTTGTTTGACAGCTTTGCCCTTCAAGAAACAGCAAAAGCAAAAAGGTTAAATCAAAAAAGGGGATAAACAAAAGCAATAAGAGAAAAGTAAAAATAATTGTCTTTATATCCACATTTATTTATTATTTTATTTATCTTTATATTTCCACATTAATTATCTTATTCTTTCCCAGATTCATTATTTTTTATGGCACTTCTATTACTCCATACCTGCACAGAGACCCAGTAAGTATAAGCCGACAAAATCTGAAGTAAACCCCCATGTATCCTTTCTACCCCCCCACCCTGTTCTTTCCCCCCCCTCCCCAGCTTGATCTTTGGCGTGACAGAAACTTGAAGTGTACTCTGCCCCTTCAAACACCTTGCCTCTGCCTTCCCCTGCCCTCGCCTCCTCCTCCTCGCTCAGGCTCACCCTACCCCACTCAGCTCCTCTCTCTTTCCTGTCGAAGCCTTTGAAATACGGCTTTCAAAAATGCTGCTTTTTGAATTAATGAATCATTTTTCGCCAGGTGTCGTTTGGGGAGGAGGGGGAGAAGAGGTAGGAGGGGGGAGCAAAGGGGAGGGAGAGGGGGCTAATAAATACAGAGTGGAGAGAGTCTCACCACTACCAATCCCCTCCCCTCCTTCGATGCACCCCGACCCAACACACACACACACACACACGTGCACACACGCGCACACACGCGCACACACGCCTTTGCTTTCCTCCCACAGCCCACCACCCCCAGCCCTAGATGAAAGGCCTGGCTCGTTCCTGTACCTTTAATTTAAAGCTGAAAAGGAAAACGAGAGCGGGGGTGCGAAACACGCTTATGAATATGGAGAAAATTGAATGAGAACCATCCCTTTGAATAAATCAGTATGAATGTCCCTTGGCCTTGTTGGGAGGAAGGTCACAGGAGACCCTTGGATATACAGATGGAGAGCAGTCTGATGTACCAGTGTGTGTGTGTCTTTGTCATGTACTATACTGTATGTATGTACTTGTTAGGTGTGTATGTAGATGTTTTGAGAAGTTTGGATCGCTCGTGATGCTTCTATTGTCTGTTTTGTGCAAAAAAAAAAAAGAAATTAACCATGTTTAAACTGAGGAAGTGAACATTACACTCTCAGGCAGGTGATTTGAATAACTGATCATATGGCAGTTGTAATAGCGCATTACGACCGCGCCCATATCCAGATGCATGTAGCAGATGGGATGCTCAGTTCAACCTGAGTGGCACTTGACCTTGGAAAGAAAGAGAGAACAACAGAAAGCACTGAAAGCTGTGTCTGTAATCTTGGTAGTAGTGGGTATATAGTTGTTATATGCATGCAGAAGCTTGATGGACCACATCATACATGATTAAACAGGCATACATTTATCATGATATAAACGTTTTTGCGACATGTCAGCTTGTTTACGTCATGGCAGGAGAAATGCACGTGGCTGCAGGCTGAGGAGGAGTTTGTTCCAAAAACGGAATGACTTCGGTAATGTGGAAGAGGTTTCATAACACAAACTTTCAAAGAAAACGAGCAGCGGAGCTACATCCCACAACACACAAGACCATACAGACCATCGTCTCTACATTAATTGTGAGGGAAGACATATCAGGATCTGATTCAGCTCAGATGACGATGAATGATCAATCAAATCGTGTGTTTGGTTTGCGGTAAATGATAAGAACAGGGTGTCGTATCACTTGGGAACAAAAGAAATACCCTGAATTTTTATAAGTACAGAAAAGTACAGTCACAGTCAGGTGGGGATGTGGGAAGCGCTACAGTAAAATGATTAGTCCATTAATCGATTAGTCCATCAACAGACAATAGAGGAAGCTTCTCAAATGTGAATATTTGCTAATTGTCCTTACATCATGAAACACCGAATATCTTTGTGGTTTTGGACTTTGGGCTGGACAAAAAAATATATAATTTCAAGAAATCACCTTGGGACCCTTTCAAAAATTATCATGCATGTTTTTCACAACTTTCTGATGTTTTATAGTCCAAACATGGCAGATTAATAGATAATAAAAATAATCATTGGTTGCAGCCCTATGAGGGGAAAAAGCCACTGTATATGTTTATAAATATCATCACAAAACTACCATGTAATATGCGATATCATTTTGAGGCCATATTTTGATTGCCATATTGTTGCAATATGCGGTGAGAAGGAGAACATCAACCTAATCAAATGTATAGAATGTATCGTCTCTGTGAATATAGAGCTGTATCTCACTCAGACCTGTGAATGTTTTCCAAAAAATGCGATAGGCTCTGAGATTGATAAACGTGTTTCTCATATTCCAACGAGCACCTGAAGTGCCAACACACAAAAACAAGGCTCTCAACTGAATTCCAGTGAAACAATAACATACTGTAACCATGACAAAAATCAATCATATCACGCTGTTCACTGTGATGGCTCACATACACGTAACTTTTTTTTTTAGTTTTACTATATAGAGCCGAAATGAACAGAAGCCGTAACTGTGCAACAGGGCAAAGCATTCACAGCTCAGTTGGTGCAACCGCACACAATGCTTTTATTGAGAGTTGTTCAGCACACAACTATGCGTGGGAATTGAAAAATGGCCAGTTGCTGATTTGACTGAGAAAATGATGATTAGACTGACAGATTATCTAAATTATCACCAAATTATCACAGATAATAAGGAAACTTTAATGGCATATACATGAAAATTAGATGGTGCCTAGTGGTTAAAACATGTCCCATTCAACCGCAGGATTGAAGGATCTTTGTTGCATGTCATACCCCTCTTTCTCTACTCGTCTTCCATATCTGCACCTACACTATCAAAACTGTCAATTAAAATGAAATGCAACAAAAAGAATAAATTGTGTGTACTATGTAATAAGGGATGGTAGAATGACACTTTGGCCCTATCCTTTTATACCACAGAGATGTTATCTCAAATTACACAAAATCAAGTTTCATGAAAGAAACTGTAATGTTGTGCTGCTCATCATGCCAAAGATTCATTGAATTTAGGTCTGCAACAATTAATCAATGAATCATTTTCTTCATAAAATGTTAAAAATTTATAATTTCCCAGAGCCCAAGGTGACATCTTAAAATGTCTTATTTTATGCAACCACTGGTCAAAAAACCCAAAAGGTATGTATAATATACAACACAGAAAGACATCAAATCCTCACATTTGAGAAGCTAAAACCAGAGAATGTCGTATATTTGCTTGAAAAATAACCTAACTGGGTTTTTGCTGATCGACTAATCATTTCAGCGCTTGTTGATTTGTTTACCCAAAGCCAGATATCTACTAACACACAGGTCATGCTGAACGTGTGTCTGTTTTCTTGTCACCGCCCTTTTTCATACATACAGTATTGTAAAATGAACAGCCTTGCTTATTTATCGCACTGCTTCATCCATCACCACAGATTAATTATCTAAATCAAATTGTTATATTTGCTTCAACAGCTCAATGAGTAAAACTGTGAATAAAAATAGACAATACGGGAACGAGACAGAGAGAGAGGTGAAGGACAATGGGAGACAGAGGGGAGCAGATGATTGTAAGGACAGGGAGAAATTGAATTCCCAGCTACTTTGGTGAACAAGGAGACACTGACTGACACTCATGAGTTAAATGCTAATTGAAGGCAGCAGAGGTTTGGATGTGTGTTCTGAGAGGCCAGCCTGAATGGCACACAGCCTTGGACTGAGAACACCACAACAGAAGGAGCTAAAAGCCGTGTGTATACACTTGCAACTATACGGACACTTTTTTTGTAAAGCGAGAATAAGAGATGGATTTCATTTATGTACACAGATACACAGGCAATATCAAACAACCAATAAGTGTTATAATAATCGAATCAATTCAAGATGGGAATGGGCCTCTGTTAAAAATAAATAAAAATGTATAAAGCCTAAATGTGAGACAACACAAGACAAGATTTATGATTATAGTATAAGTGTTTCCTATAGTGTGAAATGCAAAACATGTATTGTTCCTCTAGAAAAGGTTTTATGCATTAATTTTTTTGTCTCACAAAACAACAACCTATATCACAAATAAGCCAAATGACTACCATACTTTAATTTGTCTGCCAAATACAAATGAGTAAAGGCATAGGAATGTGGGAACAGATGACATTTGAAGACTGTAGTACATGGAAATAATTGTAGAACAAATGTCAAGGATAAATGGGGAGGTTTTGGCAACAACTACTACAAAAATGTTCACTGATGCACTTTCATATTCAGCTTCAGTTTTATTTATATAGCGCCATATCATAAAGTTATCTCATAGCACTTGTTCCTAGAGCAGGTCTGGACTAACTCTATATACATAAACCCAACAATTCAATGAGCAAGCGCTAGGCGACAGTGGCAAGCAAAACTCCCTCTTAACAGGCAGAAACCTGGAGCAGACTGTGCGTGGGCGATCATCTGCCTCGACCCGTTGACTTTTTTAAGCTTTGGGTGGCGAAGGTCCCCTAATCTTATGTAGCGTAAATATGGCTGGGGTAATCAATGTTCATACTTGTTTAAACATCCTGTCAGTTGTCTTTTCTTCCTTCTCATCTCAAACTAAATATGGCGCTTATTTCCACTTTGGTTCCAAGAAATCTTGGGCAGCAATTTTTATTTATGTTCTTGTACCCGGCCCTGAATGCCTGCCATTAATAACCATATTTGGAGACATATTTAGATTTGGCACAATACACAAAATAAAGACACAGAAAATCATCCAGAATATCTTCAGAAGTAGCCCGAAAAGGACAATGTCCTATCAAGAAAAAGACAATTGGTTGTTTCAGCGGGTGCCCGGAAATTAAAACTTCACTTTGTAGAGGCCCATTTCACAGTGTCATGGCAGGGTCAACACAGAAGATTGATATCACTCTCTTTTGGCTTAGCTTAGCATAAAGACTGGAAACTCTGTCCAGTGTTCCAAAATCTGCCTAGCAGCATCTTTAAAGCTCACTAATTAATGTGTTGGTTCTCGTTTGTTTAGTCCATATTCAAACAGAAATGTAAAAATTATCATTTGTGATTTTAGGGCAGGTGGTATTACCATATCTTCACTAACAGCAGTTTATCCATCCACCCATCTCTTCTGTGCAGTGTCAGAGCCTCCTTGTAATTGTGTTCCATTTCATTGATTCATCAGTGGCCCAGTGTTCATTCAATACCCCTAATCTGTGTCCAAAATCCAATTCACAGTGCTGTATTTCACTAGTGAATTAGGCACCAATTGTATACACCCACAGAACATGTTAACCTGCAGCATAGAAACAAGGTTACTGAAAGAAATTAGGTTACAGCAGGAATTTAGTGGGGATGTTTACATGCACTGCAGTAACCTGGTAACTGTAAAATCTGCATTTACGTGGAGTAATGATATTTCTCCTGACCATGTATTTGAGTCAAGGCTGAGATATTTTAAGTGTAATATACAGTCTTAAGTTACTTGGTTTTTTTTTCTATGGCAGTTTTTTTCTTTGCAGTGTGAATATGTCTAAATCTTTCAAATATTTACTGACTTATTTATTCTAGAGGCTTGTGTCTTCATCAGATATATTGCTTCTTCTAATTTATCCATCAGGCTCTTGAATAGATTGGGAACATTTATTTTTATCTCTAATTTGTTGCAACAGAATCTCGAGTGTCTGATTTCAGAGCTCCAGTCTTGAAGTTTTATTATGGAATGCAGTCATTCTTTCACAGCGTAGACAGCTTTTTTTCTACCTTCGCTCTTCTGTCTGCCCAGGCCATAATAAAGACCTGTACAACAAGAAATCCTCATAGTAAAACAACTACACAGTAATGTTGCAGTATGTTGATAAAAGTAGGCTGAAATGTGCTGAAATTTTAAATGTGGTACACACACTCTATTAATGATCACCATAATAACATACAGATGCATGTGTTTATTTGCTGATTTGGTCATTTGCATATGTACGAGGATACGTTAAGAGGGGAAGTGCGGCACATATGTACAGAGTTTTGTGCACCACGTGTTTTTGTGATACAAGTCCTCTCTCTCAAGACATGCTTCAAGATGTGAAAATACTTGAATAACAGTTTTTTCCACAATACATTTCCTAGTTAACAATTCTTAAAAAACGACATCGCCTCATATAAAAATCCCAAATCTATGAATGTGCAAATCAAGTTTAACAGTTGAACATAAGATATATCTCCAGCTTAACTGAAAGGTTGATTCTCATCGATGTGCACTGGAGGTTTCAAGTTTCCACATCAAGTTTTCTCATAGGTTGAAAATTGGGCTGTGATTGGCCTCTAATTTAGTTGAGATGTCGCTAAATCATACTCGTACGTACATGTCTTAAACTCAGATTCAAGGTGAACAGACAAACTTTCCCCCTTCAGCAGATGAATGTGAAAACAGCCTTCACATACATTGTCAAACGTCCAAGTGAAGCAAAAAGTGCTGCTGGAGTTTCTGACCTCTTCAATAAAATATCTAATCAGAATCAGAGGCCTCGATTCATGTTATGCACAATGTCTCTTTTGTCAAAGCACAGTTTAGCTCCTTCTGTATGCGAGTCAGTCATTCTCCTGTATACCCACTGCAACACTTTCGTTGCAGGATGGAATTACTACAAGAAAAGGTAATCTTCATGGTTATATGGATTTTTCAATGTAAAGAACCATTTGATTTCAATGTGGACATTGAGTCACATTTACTACCAGGTGTTAATGTAATCCAACAAAGCACATATGGACATAAGACCCATGGTCCTCTTAGGTGTTAATGGGGAGTGCTTTAACAGCACAAAGCATATCAAGCTACCTGACTGTGTCCTTTCCTTTGAGGCACACTGGAAGTGTTTTATTACTTGTAGAGTGTCAATGTATGTGTTTCCCCAACCAAATGCTAGTTGAGAACCACCTGAAAAATTGAAAAGTGAAACTTTTAGCCACAGTTCCACACAATCCCTCAATAGCAGATTGTTATTCTAAAGATTTACTTACCCATGGATTCACTTAAGTTTCACCTGCCCTTTAGAAGAACCTGATCCTATCTTCAGCCGCTCCTTCTTCTAGCCCAGACTAAAAAAACTGATATTTTTCACTTTATAGCCTGCAGATTTCCATGGGATAAAATGGGATCTTAACTCCTGTGTTTATAAAATTGGATGCTATAGATCATGAAAGACCTGTTAAGTGAAAGGTAAAACTAGGTCTACAAACAAGCCAGCATTAGGGGTTAAACCATTATATTGCAATAAAATGTGAAAATATTCCAGCAACATGAGATACCACTTAATCTACCATTAAGCATTTCATTGCTTGAAAATGTCTCAACACGCCATCTACTGTTTTAAAATCAGCCCTGATCTGTGAGGTCAATGCTGACGTAGTGTCAACCGGTTGGGACCCGTCTATGTCATGAAATTTATATTAATTAAAAACACTCTAATCATTGTCAGTGAGTCTCTCCCAGGTCTCCTGACCCACACACTGGCCACGACTCCTACAATTGTTCCCTGCATTTTTTTAATTTGCTGGGAGAGGGGGTTCCAGAAGAATTTGAGGTTGGAGTTACATTTCAAGTTCACCATTATTAACTAGGCACTGACAGCACTCAGCTCAGTTTAAAACTGGTATGTCAATTATCTTCTATTAAGTGTCAAATTTTTACTTTCTAAACAAAATCTAATGGGCAACATAGCCGTCTGATTTGAGGCTAATGGCCCTGATCACACAAATGTCTAAGTGTTGCCATGTAGAATCATGTGGCAATGCAGTATTAGCAAACCTTGAGCGCTACACACACACAGTCCACATACATCTCTCCAGTATGTGCGATGGTTGATAGGTCGAGTACCGCTAGGCTAATACGTTTTCTAGCAGAGGATAAATGAGACTATTTCACAGCACAATGTTTCTCGCTACGGGTTCAGGGCCATGGCCTTAATGTGGAGATGCACAAGTCTTTTCTTCCACCTCTCACTTCTCTGCCTTTCGCTAAAAAAATTATATAAACTTTTCCTACCTTTCGCCTTCTGCTGTTTAGTCAAAACTATGTCAAAGGACATGAAAGGGGACACTGCACTATGTACACTAAGCCATAATCACATAACAGAACTGACAAGGACACGAAAACTGAAACCAATTTCCCTTCAGTGCAGGCACAAACGCTAGGCAAGCATTCAGTCGCATTAAAGTCCAGGTACAAATTGCAAAGGGCACGAATAGATGGGGGTTGCACCTAAGCATTTGGTCTCATGTTGAGAGCCTGCACCACACATGCAAGTGCACACTTACACACCCACACTCAGAGGTTGCATGGGAAAAAAAATATACATTGGTTCTGAGTGAAGGTGTAATTGCCTTGATTTAAAAAACAAGTAGAATGTTTCACTTTATTTTTTTTAAATGCAGAAACTCACGTCAGGGCCATGCAGCTCTCACTGTTTTGCTAATTACAACCTTATTAGCCAGGAAGGACTCAGGTGGTGCAGAATCCTTCAGTGAGGGACATCTGTGGCTGACAGTGCCTAGAAGGCCGTCATCCAGCCTCAATGGCTAATGAACAAACACAAGGATTTTCGCTCAGATTCATTATCGTCACAATGACTCAATTCCAGGTCCTTTTGGTTGTCGTTCTCAGCATATTATCTTCCCATCAGCTTGTCAATCACCCTCAGCCCAGAAACAAACCCCTATCTGCCGACACAAACATAGATGCACACTGTCAAACACACACGTAAGCACAGATACACCCAAACAGGCACAAAAGGCACACACACAAACACAGAAAATCAGATCAGCTAATGAAGATGTGGCGGCTGAGTGGGAAGTAAACTCAAACAGGGCTGGACAGATGTCTCACTCTGGTGACTTCAAAAGGGAAATAAAGAACTCAGGGCCATGTAATGTGATTTAGATATAATGCTTCCAGGTCAGGGGTGATGGCTAGACCGCTGGGCAGTGGGAGAGCAGCTGACAAGCGTGTAACTAACCATGACGGATGGGAATTCAATGGACTGCCCACACTACACACTTTGAGCTGGACAGGAACAAATTACATGGCTGACCACCTTGTCGGCTTCAGCAGAAGAGAATATTCTTTTGACAGGTGTAGGGACTATAACCCAGTCAGACAAGGCAGTATTCTGAGGGAAATGACCCTGTAATAGTAATGACCAGTCACAACAGACTGATAATGATTAATGAGGAAAAAAAAATGCTTTGCTGTTCTTCCTGCATCCAAGATTTGTGACAAGGTTGAGGCCGTTTCCACTGGCGAGTCGAACGCTGGACTCCAACGTTGATGCTTTTTAGTAAATGTTTAAAGTGAAACTGAAATTTACATTTTTGCTAAGTATATATCTTGGTGTTTGTTTTTGACTTTAATTACCAAAATTAGAAAAGTAAGTTTTATTTATTTTTAACTAGTGATTGAGCCCAGTGCATTAGTGTTTTCCAGTTGGTCTAATTTGATCGGTGCAATACGTGTGGGGCCACTAAAAATAGGCTCTTAACCAGCTTAGGGCTGGCATTGTTAGCTGTTGCTTACAGCCTCATGTGTGATTCGAGTACTTCGTATGTTGCCATTTGTCATGATTCAAATCACAGTGTAACAGGTTACAGAACTTCTCTTTGCTATGAGCTTCGACAGTCTGGTCAGTTACCTTCTCTACAATTGGACTTATGAAGGATGGACACATAACGCTAGCTACACCTGTTGCTGGTTCACATCATCTAGGATGGATGGTCATCAAGAAGACGGTTTTATGATTACAGAGTTGGTCGGGTGAGGTGGTGATGGTCTTTTGCTGATGTAATACATTGATATTTGTTTGGTTTTCAGGCACTTACATATTATTAAGTGACACATACACATACAGTTGGAAGATGACACGAACGCTATTTACAAGTTGGAAACTCATAATTACGATAACTCCAACATGACATGAACGCGGCGTGAGTGTCCAGGAGATGCCGCTGACTCTGCAGGTGCTGAAATAACAAGAAAAAAGTAAGGCTACATAGTCCGTCTGACTTTCAAGTTAGTAAGCTAGTTAGCCATCTTGCTAGCTTCTGGACTAGAATCACAATGTGCATATGATGAAATTAGATGTTGAACTATAAATCAAAAATGTTAAACTTTGTAAAGACATCTTACATCCCTATTGATACAAAACCACTGCTATGTGAGCTTGTTGAAAAAAGGGAAAAACATATTGCATTAGCATTCATAGGCTACAGAGCTATGACGTGCTACAGTCAGTAGTGCACCACGGGAGTTGACGGTACATCTCCTAGCAACACCAGCCTTCAGATGTCAGTCAGCCGCTGTCATGAAAACCGCCAACACACCGGCCTGATGTTCATATTTGTTTCCACAAATATATTAAAAAATAAATATATCCATTTTGGAAAAAATTAACAGTAGCTGCAGTTTCATTATAGTTTATATTTCCTTAGCAAAATATGTGGAGAATGAAAATGTATGGGTGATATTATATTTATGTTATTATTTTGTCATGATAATTACAATACACCTGTTAAACCATGATCTAAATAAACTATTATCCATGTTGCAATTATCATTTCTCACAAACTGCCAGTATGAAAAAAGATTTTTTTGGGCTGTAAAGAAAAGCAAGAGACAAAGACATTTTTGAAGCTCAAGAGAAAATCAGAAATAAGAACATAAGGGGTGGAGAGCTGAGATGAGCATTTAAAATACAAAAAGAGAATGCAGACATCAGTAGTGAGGAGGTGAGAGAAGGAATTCAGGCAATGAAGAGTTAAAGCATTTTGCCTATTATTCTCCCACTCTTTCGTTCACCGTGAGAAATTAATAGGAGAAATTAGCAGAGCAATTACCACTTTTAATTGGACTAATTCTTCTGGTTCTGTCACAGCTACATCCAGAGGTACACTTTTAAACCTCCTCGTACATGTCTTTTTCACCCTTTCACAAACACTATTATTAATTTCACAAATTTCCGTGGACCTCTTTTAGCCTTTGACACCTGAGCCATCGAGGGTGAACTGCTGACAGCTTCCCCTAGATTATTATCTTCAGTTAGTATCTCTCTCTTACACAGATACACTACGCCCTCCATCCCTCTGTGCGCCATCGCTTCTTCTAATATTCCCAAAGGAAGGAAACAATGGTGCAGTCATTTGTGACAGAGGAAGATGGCTGCAATTAACAAATGAGCTTTAATGTTGTGTACGAATATGTTTTGGACAAACAACTGCATCACTGCAACTTAGTCATCGCCACTTATGTTTCGGTTTCAATCTGCCTGTGCTATTTGAACATCAGAAGAGTTGCTCATCCGTCTGTTGTATAAAGAGGAACTCTATTTTTTCTCAGTACACATAATCACATAGATTCTTGTTGCCGTATTGTATTAATACAGGAGATTTTTCCAATAAAATTAGCTTGTAGCTGTCAGCCAAAACTGTGGCCCCGCCTCAACCACGAAATAGCAAAGACTCTGCGGTCTGTTTCCTTCATAGACCCCCTGAGTTGTTGTAGCAGTATAAACGTATAAAAAGTAGAACACTGGCTGACCAACTCTAGTCCAAACACAGGCTAATACAAAATATTTTTGGAAGTTGAACAGGAAAATGTCCATTAGTCTCTAATGACTATCAGTAAGCTAACCAGCTAGCTAAGGAGAACGAAAACTAGCTAATGTTAGCTTTGTACCATTCTGCGACACATCTGTTTTTCCCCACCTAGCCCCCTGTTAAGACGTTATAGCTAAATCGGCTACGTGTGCAGTGTCCGAAGCTATACTGCTAGGTTCGGCTGCAAATGAGTGTGACTGGTCATCTTGGGCTGTAGGGAGTGTTCAGAGTGAATACAACATGAAGCATGTTTTAAAAAAAAAAGGCCCAGTTATTTTCTTCTTTTCAGTAAAACACAACTAGCAAAGTCATTTCCACTTCCAACTTTCTGCTAAATGCTGCCCACTATCACAGTGAATTAAACATTCGGCAACAAGGCGGACCTTCCCACTGTCACTCATATCACAAGGTAAAGGAAAAAAATGCAATAACAGTTACTGTGCGGGATATATACTCCGTGGCCACTTGATCAGGTACACCTGTACAATCTAATGCAGTCCAATACAACAGCCCTGCCATAATGCCTATCTTTACAATTTTACAATACAATAATTCATAATGTCATTTCTATGACATATTAGAAACTATTCTGCATATAATGCAGTCCAGTACAACAACAACAACAACACCTACTATGACCTCTGTGCTAAAACATATAATTAAATTAACAACTCTATTTACACCTCTCATTATAAAGTGGCCACTGAGTGTAATTAAAACGCATATGATGAAATTAGATGTTGAACTATAAATCAAAACCCAGGCTATGGGAAGCTACAGCGGGACTCCCGTTGACCCCTTGAATCAAGTATAAATCCATCTGAACACTTGTTATCACAAGCTGTGGCATGCAAGCACAAGAGATTTAGAGCAAGATAAAATGCTAATGATTTCACCATTTAATTTGACAAAAAATGTACTACAGGAGAGAAAGGAATACCCCGACCTCCACAGTGTCAGGAGACTCACTTGCTGTAGCTCAACACTACCATCTTAGCGATTCATTGATTTGATTGATCCCAGAGTGGTTCACTTGAGATGGAGTCAAACTGTATTTTTCACACAGGAAGGAGAGACGGGAGCATCTGTTGCCCCTGATAGCTTTGACTTATTTGACTTTTCCTGACACAGAAAGATGGGTGCCTTCATTGAAGCCTCTCAGATACGTTAGCCACAATACGTTAACCCAGGCCCACTGCAGCGATTCCCACTGGGGCCACTCACAGAATATCCTGCCCTGATGGGCTGATGGGAATCAGAGGAAATCAATAAGCAATGATAGACTTCTGCTGTCCACTCAGCTAATCCTGTTAGTGATAGCTGTGGATTTAATCGAATGGTTGCCCAACTACAGACACTCAAACACGGATATGTGCGCACACACACACGCACACACTCGTCCAAGTACACTTAATAACCCCATAACATTCTTATGGATAAGATCTGTAGATCTTCCACACACTCGCTTCACTGTCATTTTGTTGAGACAAGCAGCAATTTGAGAGACAATTCATTCAGCGGTTAGAGGAGAATCAGTCAATTTAACAAATCCTTTGCTCAAAGTCCAAGTTGGACTAGATTGCAGGAACACTTTCATTGGAGATGAAGACGTGGAATAAAGACACATTTTGTACCTATGATCGTTCGATAAAGGATCTCTTTTTTGATATGGAGATCAGTACAATGCATGGCAGTGTATGGGAAGCCGAGCAGAAATGGGTTTCCTTTGACAAAGACGATCTCTCCACATGCCGCATACATATCAAAGTGACATAAACCCTGATAACTACTCTCAATACATGAGCCACACATATGTTGCAAAGTATTTCTGGGTTAATACTTAAACCCCCCCGCCCCACCCCCTCCCTTGAGTGAATAGACATTATAAAAGCAGGCCCCAGTGGCACATGTTTAAAGGTACATTAAGAGAGCACATCAATTGTAGATGACATAATCCCCAGCCCTCTTTTCAGTCGCACTCTCACTTCCTTAATCTCTCCGTTCTTTAACCCTCATCTTCTAAGAGGCTGAAAGCTCCCTTCATCTTCTCCTCAAGCTAGCAGAGAAACCACAAGCTGCCTGGGGAAAGAGGAGAAGAAGAGGGTTTACTGAAGTCTGATTAAATTAATACTGTGATGCAGATTTCTTGCCTTTTCCTCTCGCCTTATCCGACCGTGTGGCGTCTTTGAAAATCAGATGATCTTGTTACATGAGGGGTTGCACATGTATAATGTCTGCGCTTGTGTGTATATGTGCATCTGCTTTTAATTAATTACTCTTGTCCGTGTCATTAGCGGGATCCATGACTTGGGATCCTGATTTGCATAGGTGTCTTTGATAAATAAATATAAGATAATGCAAGCTAATAAAAGACGGGAGTGTTCTCTCCACTCATCCTCGTCCTCCCCCTCTAACCCTCTGTAACCTTCAGCCTGGCCCGGCTCTCCTCGAGGCAGAAAGCGGAACCATCCCCTGCAGAAGTACTTTAATTACAAGGTTCCAACATCCAAATAACAAGAGGTTTACATAACTCCCGCATGAGCTGCTCATTCAGAAACTATTCTTGCAATCCCTGTCTCCTCCCTCTAATACAAATGGTGTTCAACAATGTGTGAGCTCCCACAATGCACATCCTTTGAGTTAAAGTGAAGATTAAGAAAAGTTCACTTTGTCTAACCTTATGTCCAATTTACCTCCTTGCATGTGAACTGAATTCCAACTCGGACACTGATTAAATTCCATCTATCTGAAGCTAATTAATCATTTCCATTGTGACTAATATTGTCGTAAGAAAGATGCTTAGTTGACACTCTAATTCATAGAATATGGCACCTTTCGTCTAGTCTGATCAGTACAAAATGCCAACAGTAGCAAGAAATAGAATCTAGCTCTATGGAGAGTATTAATTAATTGTGCAATATAGACATAGGCCAAGACAAATGTATGAAAGTGATGCTATAAAAAGGAACAAGTTTGAACTATAGTCACTTAACATTAAAGATCATAGACAGGTTAGGAGCATAAACAACCTTTTCAAGTCCGGAACAATCAAGCATAGCTTACAAATGAGGAATATAGTGTCAGTCACAAATTTGATACTCTATGTACCCACATATATGAATGCTATAAAAATGTAACAAACTGAATATAATTCCCACATCACCAGCCAACCTTCTTTCCCCTCACAGAATTCTGCATCTCCTTATATCACATTTGATCCTAATTTATCCCCCAAAACATTGGCCACCTTATGGAAATTGTGCAAGTTTATTACTTCTGGACATTCAGTACCTGAACCAATGTCATTGTCCTGCTTCTTCTTCATTGACCCCATCCTGCCTCCGCCCATCTGCTCCAACAAGGTGATGTTTATCTCCAGCAGGAGGAAATTAAAGCCTTGCTTCATGAGCTGCAGATATGCAAATCGCATACAGTGCAAATAGGTTGCAGAGCTCACACAGTGGACGGTGTGTATTGGGCAGCCCATTGAGACCCGCTGATTTGAAATCCAAATCAAGACACGTGGAAGACACACATGTGGCTTCCTATAAAAAAATTTTTAAAAAAATCTGGATTTTGAGATATTAAGGAAAATAAATAAAGAGGAGAGGAGGAAGAATTAATGGCAGACCTAGAAATTAAAAAACAGATTATTTATTCAGTTGGTCCATCACGGTAGATATGGTTTAATAACTCTTGTTCGACCACATGTGAACGCTTATCTGAAGCTCTGACTCGCACAGCATGGAAATAAGTTCCTCTGATATCACCATTACATGGGATATGTATTTTCTTGAATTCACAAAATTGGAAAGTAATAGTGGCCATGCAAAATGCCTTGCAGTTGTCGAGTATGTAATTTTGATATGCATTAGTGTTATTGTCAGGTGGGGTGTATGGGCCGTTTCCTTGTGTGATTGCAGGTCTGGCTTGTATTGTTGGAGGGAAGCGGACAGGAGAAAATAGTATTAAACCTGTCCTTGCCATTCCATTCTGTCTGCATGTTTCTCTTTATCATTCTGCAGTTTCTATCCACTTACGCTATAATTAAGTTTCCTGACCCCTGCCTTGCAGCCTTAACTAGGCATTGGGAAATATACAGCCACTGCAGATCTCTTAGCCTGATGTGCTCTCTCTCTTTCGCTCTCTCTCTCTCTCTTCCGCCTCCCTCTCTTGTCTCCTTTCCTGTTTCTGAAACTCTCTCGCTCTCTCTCTTTCTCTGAGTCTCCATGGCACTGTAATGGAATAAGAATTATTAATCGAGTAATTGTGTGGAACACATTAGTTTGCATTGAATTTCTCTCTCTCATTTTCGATGCTTGATTATCAGGCTGTTGGGCAGACTCTACCCCCTCCCTTCACCTCTCTACCCACCACACTCCAAACACATAACACATGCCCGCCCGCCCGCCCGCCCGCGCACACACACACACACCCCTAAATGGCATAAGCTCCCCCTCTTTCTTGTGTGCATGCATGGACACACACATACAAACTCACTCACACACACACACACACACAC
>JAVQJF010129622.1:0-72038 GCA_036023855.1 Gadopsis marmoratus
CATTTGTAAATGATCACAATTGTGCAGGAACATCAGTTTGTTGCTCCATCTTCTAACCTATCTGCTGACATGCACCTGTACCACCTCACCTGTTAGCAAATATGTCAACTGAATGATTAGACTCAAAGACACCATGTCGCTATCCTCCTCTCAAAAATAGATTACTCCAAATTATATTTAAACCCAAGTGTGATTATGTTAAGCCAGCCAGCCAATCAGTAGACCAGATTAGGCGTATTAACAGCTCACGCTGCATGGGGTGGGAACATTGACTTGGACTCCCAACTGGGAAGACTGGGTCTCATGTCCTGCTCTATTTGGGTTGTGTTGATAATGGAACTGTTTGGTTGGGGTGTAAACATATGCGAAGGATGCAAATAACTGATGCCTCAGAGCGTGATTTACTGTTGTTTTACTACGCCATTGACACAGCCGGTGTGATATGTTTGGAGACTATAAGTGTCTACTGCAGTGGCATTGTGTCTTTGGACCCCAGGGGACGATGATTTAAATAGTTGTTAATATTTTTTATGTTGCAGCTTCATGGAGCAATGACATCTTGAGAGTAGTTCATTAATTTTATTATTCAGATACACAGCATACTTGCATTCACTGTGAAACCTTTGACCTTTACTTAAATCTCTGCATTTTGAAAGAAAGAAGTGTGACCCCATTAGAGTTGATGTTGATTTAGTGAGTCGAAATCCATGAAGAAACGGTAGACGAGAGAGGGAAGCATTTCCTTAACAGCGGAAAAAGTCAATAATGAGTAGGTCTAGGAAGAGTACTGGACATTGCTATACCTTGCTGTAACACTTGGCAATAACTATTTAACACTTCTCATTCACTGGGCCTGAGACTGTGAGTTCACCACATCACCATGCCTCCCTGCCTACCGTGTGTCATGGACTCACTTCAAAGATAATTGCGTTATTTGAACGCTATTTCCTCCCTTTGCATGCACGCACCAGACTGTGTGTCAAATGTGTAGATTAGTTGAGCAGGGAGACAATTTGCACAATATATAACGATTTTGCAAGTAATCAGTCTACTCTCTGCTGTTTCATGATTTATCTTATCAAGAAGTAGGGATCGGGTAGATTTGAATTTGTTCTCTACTTCTCTAACAAAGAACAGTGTGCTGTCTAGTGTCATGCTGTGTCTGTCTGGCCAGCGTAGTATCTGCCTGGATGGTGCTGGGCTTTGGGCAGCGTGGTTCTACAGTAGTACATGCTGCTATGCATTTTACAGTCTTGATCCTTCTCTGCTGGCCTGTAGAGTCACTGGCTGTCACCGTTTTTTCCAGATCTCTGATTCACCGCTCACATTTCTGAATTGTTCAGCGGCTCAAATAAAGTTGCCAGCTCTTTATGTACTCCTAACTAAAACTAATGCAGTCTAATACAACAGTCCTGCAATGAATTCCACCGTATTAAAGTTCATACGGTTCAGTTTTGGTTGAAAGAGAGTTGTTGTCCATTTTATTCTCATTTTGGCTGCTACAGTCATAGTGTTTCTATTTTATGATGCGTTTTAGGGGCAAATAATTAGTTTATCCCATTTATATCAATGAAGGTA
Organism: Gadopsis marmoratus; assembly: GCA_036023855.1. NCBI lineage: Eukaryota > Metazoa > Chordata > Actinopteri > Centrarchiformes > Percichthyidae > Gadopsis > Gadopsis marmoratus. Next base: position 1,579 of record JAVQJF010129622.1, read on the forward strand.
AACTAAATATTACCACTCAGTATAACGAAATACAGTTTAACAGCACTGAAAACTACAGCCTCCAAAATGTTCATACGTAAGGATGTTTGAACACAATCACACTCGGCTGTATGGAGAGGCTTACATACATGATGTTGGCTGAACAAGATGTTTTACTTAAGATGTAAACTTTGATGTGTTGTATACTGATATGTCCGTTCTTCAGGTGCAGGACAACATTTAAGCTAAAAGTGTGGCCAGGAAGTTCTTTGTTGAAACAGCTGGTACAATGGAGGGAGGGAGAGCAAAAGGGTGGAGAAAGGAAGGCGCAGGGGAGGAGTCGGAGGTGGGATCAAAGATGTAGTTTGAGAGTGGGACAGACTGAAAGGCAACAAATTGCTTAATCAGACATGACCTTTGTCTGTCTGACCGACTTTCACTTCTTCACAGTTTGTTTTAGGCTTTGGTTCTCACTCGCTCTAGCCTGCAACAGATAGCCAATTAAATGAATAGACGATAGATCCAAAATTAATTTGTAACTATTTAGATAAGCCCTTTATTGTTTGTCATTTTTTTCTTTCTTTCAGCTAAAATGCCAAAGGTTCCAGTTTCTCATTTGTGAATATTTACTGGTTTCCTTTGTCTTCTAAGATATTAAACTAAACATCTTTGGGTTTTCAACTGATGAACAGACAACACAAGCAGTTTGTATGTGTCACTTTGGGCCTTGGGGAATTGTAATGGGCATTTTTTTTTCTATTTTCTGATATTTAAGGGACCAAATAATTAGTTGATTAAAAGCTAAACGGATTTAGCATTGCACTGTTGTAACATTGTCGTTGTTGAAGTCATCTTTTTTTCCCCAAGCATTATTCTTCCTTGTCAGTATCCTGACGCCAACATTACCCACAGTGCATTTTGACTGCCGACAGTTTGCTCGGAGAATCGAGTGTGTTATAATTTCGGCTAATGGGGCCTCTAGCCTCAATTAGACATCACCCCCAACCAATGCTGACTCATGTTAAGTCAAATAAAGGGCGTCATACATTTTTTCACATACTGTATGCCCAAGACCTGTAAACAGGCTTTGATGTGTAAAATTGGTGCACTTGGTTTTTCTGAATGCTTATGCTTTCCATTGTCCTTTGCATCAGTATCTTGTGAGTAATGTGAGAGCCCAGGTCATTGCTCAATGCTTAGACTTAAAGTGTGTGTGTATTGGCAAGATGAGAGTTGTGTTGTGTAAATTGTGATGCTATTTGTGCTCCTGACCTTGCAGAGTCAGTTTCTCTGTTTAGTCAGAGGGGCCAGCAGCCTGCTGTCCTTATTTGTGTTTATTTTTCTCATGTACGATAAAACTGCAGCCTTTTCTTTGTCTGGGTCAGATGAAGCCCTAGCTTTAGTCCCAGCCCCAACCTCCGCCTCTCTCTCGCGTGCCTTACAGGGACGACGGTAGATTTGTTGGGTTGTTGACTCGCACATGAGCAACTTTGTGCCACTCTGGAACATCAGACTGATAGAATGTTAGAGAGGCAAACCTTCTCCACCACAAGAACGCTGATGTTAATGTTACTCAGCTGAACGATAGACCCACTGCAACACACAACTTATTTGAAAGGGCACTGCAGGTTTGGAGTGATGCGTTGTGAAACACACAGCAGTATAGAAAGGACTTTGAGTCAGGCCTATGATAAAGACAGAACCAGTGTTTACTTTGGATACTAATGATGTTATTTGGGGTGACTGTATGTATGCACAGGCCTGGTGATTTGTTGCTAACTACTGTGAATGTATCGCACAGAGGCTTACATTTAAAAAAAAAAATCATAGATACTAAGACAACAAGATGGAGAACTGTGAGAGCTGCATTATTGGATGGGTCAATAGCTTTTAGCAGCAGTTTCCCTGCAGGCAGTAATTATATACTACATGTCAAGGACGAGGGTAGGACATCCGACTGAGCTGCAACCACTACCAATATGCATCAATGTGCTGCCAAACATCCAGACTACTATTGCTGAATGCTTCTCCATTCATTTAAACGGTGTTGTTATTAATGGAGCTCTGCTATATTCACATCAGAACAGTTGAAATTATGAATTGAGATGAAAGTTCAAGGCCACACAGAGTCTCATCAATGCCCCTACATCCTCACATATGTAAACTGGGATGGAAAAAAATATTAAAAACACAATTCAAAAGAAGTCCGTCACTAACCGGAGCCTCAGAAATGATCTTACAGGTGAACACCTCACTGACACCATGACAAAAGAAATTGAATACTATAAGATTTGTTAAGATAAGATTTAGTGCAGGGCTATTGCATCGAAGTGCATTTACATTGTACAGCAGTCTTTCATAAACTGTCAACTTAGTGTCTGGTTAAATAAACTGCAACATTTTACAGCAAGCGGTCTGCTGAAAATAGACTCTTGACTTTGTAAAGCTGTTGATCTGCCACAGTTCTGTCAGGAGTCTGGCAGAGACTCTGATTTCTGAGAGGAATCGTAGCCTAGTTCTAGTCCTCCGAATCGCTGCCCATGTCTCCGATTTGTTCAGCGAGACAAATAAGTGAATGAAGTGGCGATTCAGTCTCATATTCAGCCTAGATGAACTGTTGAGTGGCAGGGCTTGAATGATTGGGTGAGATCTGTCTTTTTGTGAGCTGAGCTGGGACAGACGGTGGTGGTGGTGGTGTGCATAAATGGTCTGATTTTGGGGGCAGCACATGATCTAGGAGGAATACAACACAAAACTGGGCCAGTATTTTTGTTTTAAGATGTCTCTCGTGTGTGTGTGTGTGTGTGTGTGTGTGTGTGTGAGACACCGGTAGTAATGAATCAATTCTTAAAATGTCATACAAAGATGAAGTTAGTGTAAATGTATATACAGTATGTGTGTGTGGTTATGTGGAGAAAAGTGTCAGCTGCTCCGAGCGCCGATGCTCCTGTAGCCTGCTAGCTGGAAATCACCAGGCTCATCAAAGGCCCAGGATCAATGTATATAAATGGATTATACTGTTGACGCTTATGGATTATACTGCTCACACCCTACAGTAGGTCAGATTAGGACATGTTGACCCTGCTACATAGTATGCAGAGATTAAAGCCTTAGTCCTAAATGTACATAAAGAAAAGCAGCAGGGTCATGATGATTAGGGGGATTTTGAAGTGCTCAAATGTCCTTGATGCTGAGATGTCCCTTGCTCAACAGGGATGCTGTCCTGTAGCTGACCCTGAGGTCTGATCTTCCTATGGAGCATTTCCCTCTTGGTAATATTAACTCAGAACTTGTAAACATGTTTTTTAGTGTTACTGGTACTCAAAAAGGAGTATTTCTGTTGAAATAACTGTTCGGGTCTCCATTTTTCTCTTAACTTTATTGTGTTGTTGTGGCTGTTTGATAAGATGCTACATAGCGCAGCAGGTAATGAGATCAGACTTGATGCAAAAAAGTAGAGAGAGAGTCTTGCTCATCTTTACCACGGCATTAGATAGCCTGATAGCCCAAACCAAAACAAAGGGTTTAAACTTTGTGTGGCTGACTTGTTGGGTCCAAATGCACAGGGCTCCCAAGCGAGTCCCCAGGGCTCAGCAGATACCATTCTGCGTGCCCCAGGTCCATAAATCCTCTTTGCATGGCTGGTGATCAAGCCATGATGTAAAGGAGCTTAGTAGCAATAGACGGACGGGCAGGAAGCTGCTTCCCTGTTGGCCAGGGGTCAGGTGATCACACACACAACACAGACAGGAGAGAGAGACAGCAGGGAAGAGGTGGAAAAACAAAGAGAGATGTGGACATAGAGCGGTGCATGAATGGTGACACCAGAGGGACTTTGGGCAGAGAAATTAGCAGAGATGACTCAGAGGTTTTCCAAAAGGTGGATTTGATGTCATCTGAGGTAAAACACAAACAGGGCACGTTGTAGGTCCACATCAGCACAGTCTTACTGAAGCAAGCAGTGCATAATAATATATGAATGTTTGTTCACAGCAGTGAGGTTATGTGCCTTCTGTGAGTGAAAGTTGAGGGGGGCCAAGGTGAGAGAAATGCCTATTGATATTGTTGGTACTTAGGTCTGCAACAAACGATCATTCTCATTATCGATTAATCATGTTTATAAAAAGTCAGAAAATAGTGAAAAATCTTTTTATAATTTCCCACAGCACAAGGGGATGTATTTAAATAGTTTGTTTATTCAGCCCAAATATATTCAGTTTGCTGTCATGAATGAGAATGTTTGGGATTATTTCTTGAAAAATATAAAATCGATTATCAAAATAGTTTTTTGTCAATCAACAACTGATTAATCGGCTTATTGTTGCAGCTCTACTGGTACTGCTGCTGCCATGTCTATTTTGGCCAAATTAAATGTGAACCACCAAATGTAATCTCTCCACTCCTCTGAGACTTTGCTTCACCTTAAGTCTGTTTGACAATCATGTCAATCATCGATGTGTTGATGCAGCAGGTCTCATTGTTAACACAGCGTTCTAATCATAGGAGATGAGTGCTCTAACATGGAAGCTCCTCGTCATGTTGAATTTTTTTGCTCACTCCTCTCTCTGTGTCTTTCTCTTCCTCCCTGCGCAGGTCACTTTCCTCCCTCCCTTCCCCCCCCCTCTCCTCCCGCCCATCACAGCGCTGGTTGCCATGGAGAACTCTTCAGTGGCATCTGCGTCGTCTGAGGCCGGGAGCACGCGCTCACAGGAAATCGAAGAGCTGGAGCGCTTCATCGACAGCTATGTGCTGGAGTACCAGGTGCAGGGGCTTCTGGGAGAAAAGGCAGATGGGGACTTGGATTTGGACAATGGTGGCAAGGTGCCACAGGTCAGAGCCTTATTACTTACATGGATGGCATGCATTCATTAGTCTCATATCTGTTAGCAGCAGTGGTTATGATTAGTACAGGCTCTGGTTTGTGTCTTCCAAAACACGCTGGTGGGGTACAGCCTGCATCAAAACAGCTGCCCCTACTGTTGTAATGTATGTAATCAAATGTGGAGGTACATTCACCAACACTGCAGCTCAACACACACACTTGCTTCTGTGGGGTAGTTTGTCCACTGTCCATTTAACATCAGTTTTAAAAGGAAAACACCCAAGAAATTTAGTGTCTGTTACCTTTACATTACTTTTGTTTTTGTTTATGGTATTTGTTTTCATGTAAACAACCCCCCTCCAGTGGACAGATGACTGTAACAACAAGAAAGATGGTAGCTGGACGTCCTCCCGGGGGAGAGGCTCATTCAAGCCAGTAAGTGTGTGTATGTGTGTGTGTGTGTCAGGGTTCTGCTTATTTCACAGCTTTCACGTTTTATGAGTGTAACACCGTTCACAGTCTAGTTATGCATAACACAGTTAAGATTCTACTCAAGGGCTGTAGTGGCAAAGACAAGGTACCCTACCATCCATCAGGAGGGCTGTAATGAAGAGAAATCAATTGAATCAGTTCAAATACAGTCTATATGGTTTTTATTATAGCTCAGTGTTTGGACAGTAACAGAATATTAAAATAACTGAAACTATGCCAGTTTTACTGCTGCGTTTACACAATGTACCGATGTTAGCAAACCTTAAACAGCATAAGAAAACAATAATTTAAATCCAGATGTTTTGGAGTGGTAGTCCCCGAAATATAAACATATAATTTTATAGCAGGTTCTAATCTTGTCTTGTGTTTTGAATTTAGTTGTATCTAGATTAGGGCTTTAAAAACTTTTAAGTTACAGTTGGAACAGGTTTTCTTCCCTGTCAGAATTAGTTCTCTCCATCACCTGACTCCCAGGCTGGTTCTGAAATCAGTTTCTGTCTCTTTTCCTACTTTGTTTATTTCCTTAATTCTTAAATCGCTAGCACCTTCTTTACTTTCTCCACATGTCTCTTTGCAATCTCCACTGTTGCATTCTGCATTTGTCCTTGCTTCTGTCTCCTCTCTTCCTCCCTTCCTTAACATTCCGAAGATGTAAGATGTTTTTCGCTGGCAGTCGAAAAACAGGATTTAAGATTAACAGCATAATGACAGAATGGTGTGGGAATATACAGAACTTGTACTATCAAGCTACGTTAAATCAGCAACAACCTTGATAAAACTGGCTCTGTTAAAACAGCACACTTAAGTGCTCATAGCTAGCTACTTACTTCCTGTTTTTTTTGTTTGACAAATGTTATTTGACGCAGCACATTTAAGATAATGTCATACGTCCGTCCTCTGAACTCTTGATTCATTCGTCCGTCCAATGAAAGCAGCTCCAGTCTGCCCGCTAGCTTCAGCCCGGTGGGCTTGTTGGTTTAATGGATGAGCTTTGCACAAATTTGTGGTTGTTGCTGATGTGCAGAAACTATGAGAGAAGACTTAGTTTGACCCAGTCAGAGAGGTGCAAAGTATACATAATGAATTGGTTTTTGTGTGTTTGGCCTACGCTTCAATTCTACTGCCACTCCCATGTTGCACTGCCTCCTCCTGTGCTCACCTACTCTTGTCACTGCAGAGCGTAGGTCTGCTGTGCTTTCAGCTCTGTGTGTTCAGGTTAGCCTCTCCGACATCCAGCTGTAAGCCATTCACAGCTCGTCTGCTTGCTTGTGGTTGCTGGAGAAAAGCTATGGTCTTAATGGCTAACATGGAATATACTGTGAGGCTAGAGTCAGTAATTGAATAATCCTAAATGAATTATCAGTCGGTTAGTCTGCTAAATATCAGCATGTGTGCTGCTCGGTGCTGCAGTCATTTAGAGTATTATTGCTCCCCAGAGATTCACTGGTATGATTCACCAGGAAGTGATTGGTGAGGGAGAATCAACATGGGTGAGAGGTTCAAATGCAGCAAACCAAAATATGAGGGCGGTAAAGAGAGGGACTAGAATTTAAATGTCAGTATATCAATGCATCAAATTAATTTTCAATGCAGTGAAATTAAGTTGTTTTAACATTCAGTTTCTGAAAGTATAATATCCCAGACTTGGCAATGAAACTAGAGGTGGCATGTCTTCCCTCACAGTATATAGTCGGAGACGACCAGCAACCATCAGCAACAATCCAGCAATAAGAGAAACAAACATGTATTGACAGAAGTGGGAGCTCAGCACAACAACCACAGTGCTGCACTGTTCTCTGTGCTCTGAATGGCTTTGTTAAGCAATAGAATACAATACAGGTTGTTGTTAGACTTCTATCAAACACAAGTGTAAAAGCAAGGAGGAGTGACACACCAGCCTCCAGTGACACAAAGGCAGACCAACCAGCTCAATTTATTTGAATTCATTAATTTATTTCTATGGACAATGCACATTAATCTGAAAAAGAATTACAGCCATGAAGCAACAAAGAAGCCAAACATCAGAGAGTTTTGAACAAAACAGACCCTCGGTCTTTTTTTTATTTTTTAAACTTCATCCCCTCTCTCAACTCCGCAGGACGAATGGGAACACAGCAGTAATGGCAGCACAGGTTCCAGGCCCAGTTCAGGATCTAGACCAGGATCTGGCTCACGCTCCGGCAGCAGAGGCAGAAACAACCAGTTCGTAGGCCCTGCCAAGGTACAGATACATCTGTGGGTGTGTTTGTCTGCTGTCTTGTTCACCTCTGAAAGAAATGAAAGGGAACATCTTGGGGAGACTTTGATGGGACCAAAACTTTGGCTACTTCTGTCACGTGACTCTCGTTATGCTTGTGATATTGTTTCTTTGGGAGACTTTAGCCGTCTTTGACCACAAGCACCTAAACCTGTCACCACAAATCGAATCCTCACCAGCGTTAAAGGGATTTTGCACATCTACCTCAGTTCACTCATCACTACTCAGCTTGTGAAAACAGCTGCATGTTGTATTCTGTAGCTTTGAAAGGGCTTTGTCAAGCCTGAAGAAAATAACTCTGAAGATGTCACAGTGACGTCTTCTCGGGTTGCATTATTGAGTTGCATTATGGGAAGTGTAGGATCCAATGTTTTTGGAGCTTGATCCTACTAAGGACTAAAAGTCAGGATGTCTCTGCTACTTCTATTTTGACCATTATATTTTAAATTTAAATTTGTTTCTGGTAGTGCAGCACTAATTTTGTGGAATACCTCTTTAATCTACAACATAAATAAAACTGTGGGTTCATAGATACCATAGACTAGTACAGTACTCCTGATCACAATCGCTAAGTATCCATTTCTTTCCAGCTTGCTTACTTATTTTAAAAAGAAAGAAATACTATGTGCATTGACTTTAGACTTATTTTTAGTTCAAAAGGAATCTGCTTTTTATGAAGAGTAGCTCTAGTGGTGTAACTGCTTATAAATGTTACAACCTAAGTAAGCTAGTTATATATTGGTGATGGTGCTGAAAATATCCATCTTTCCTTTTTCCTCATGTGCTGTCTAGAACGGGAACAGAGATGGCTCCTTTGACATCCTGGGGACAGACATATGGGCTGCCAACACAATGGACTCACGCGGGTAGGTGCCTTAATGTTTTAATGTTTTAATGTTTCACAAACCTAATGGGCTGTACAGTACTGGGTCTGAATTCCAACCATAGTTTCTGGAGGGTCATATGACTGATTTAGGTACGCAATGGGTTCCAGTTGCTCTTCTCACTGCCTTTGACTTACATCTTCTCAACCTGACTTTGCTCTCACCTACAGTTCTATTTGTTAATTTAAAGGCTACTTTTTCCTAAAATCAATAATAATTAGTTTTCTTCTGAGAAAAGAATAAATATCCACATGAAATGCAATAATAAGTCAAGAGGCTACACTGCTGAACTGTTGAGTGAAAAGTATTTTGTTTCTGTGTTTCTGCCAACAGCCAGATTTATATTCCATCTAACCACGGGAGGCTCGACTGCTTCCTTTGAAAACATTAAGCCTCAACGCTTTCAATCTTGTTAGTGTTACACAAGTGAGGTCTGTGTGTAAATCAACTTCTGTTGGACTAAATTATTTTTCAAACAAGAGCTAGACCTGAGACTTAGAGGGGGGTTGGGTGAGCGAGACATAAATCAGTCACACTAGAGCGAGGACTGGTTTCCATGGTAACAGCTGGCAGCCTCAGCTACCTACCTAAGATCCGGCCACGTTGGCACATCTGAGCACACAGTGAAGGAGCCGGCACAGTAGCGTGATGAAAGCAGCTCTCCCTCCATGCTGACAGAGATGAAATGTGATATAGATTGAATATTGAATAAAAACCAACAATGGTGACTTTAATTAATCATTTGATTTAATAATTCCCTGCCCCTCTAGTTAAATCTGCGTGAAAGCAATGGCCTTATAATTGAAGGTTTTGCTGTGGCTTTAAGTCTCAAAACATAAAATGTTGTTTGTAGGTGCAGTTTTAACTCAGGTGGTAGAGTTGGAAGGTCAACCAATATAGAAAAATCATTTGGATTTGAACGGTTTTCAGGAGCTTTAATAAGAATTTTCACCTGAGGTTAACTTGCTGAACCTAACTAAAATGTAGAAGCTGTTTTCTACTCCTGTAGACAACCTTCCACTCTTTCCTTGCGTGTATACATGGATGCTGGCTGTCTCTAACCCTTAATCTGTCTTTTTGTCTCTTGGGTGAAGAGGCGCAGGTTGGGATGTGCAGCCAGAGAAGCTGGACTTCAGCCATTTCCACAGGAAACACTTGAGAGGAACGCCAAAGCCCCTGCCACACATTGACAGAGAGGGGTAAGATCTGGGCTTGTTGTCTCCTGTATGTGGTTCTACTGATGCCGCCCTGTTTTGATTATCCCACGTTGTCTCAGTTATGTCTTTAGAATTGCCCCGTCACTTATTGATCCCTGATGGTTACCATCCATTTCTTTTCTCTGTCGCTTCTTCTCTTTCAGAATGAACAAAAACAAGTTGGAGGAAGATGATGGCATAGATATGAATGACATAGAGAGGTTTCTACCCCATCTGCGCTCTGTAAGTCACTGATTTTTCTCTTTTTGTGAAATTAAATGCTTCTATCTAGATTGTTGTCTCAGTCTGGTATGTAACATGTCTTAATATACATACATACATTGTGTGTTTTGTTCAAACATATAGCAAAAATACTGATTTGACCTGGTGGACTATGAACTGCAGACAGATTTCACCAAAATAGTTGCCTATTATTTATTAGTTGTTCTTGAACGACCCCTGTTGGCACAAAAGAAAAATAACAGGTGTAATGATCAGAGCATGGATGTTGTAGTAAGGTCTGTAGTAACTAGAATATGCACTATTGCAAAAAACAAAAAAAAACGGGAATCAACTTGTGCCTTAGAAGAAAGCTAATGTAGGGTGAGTTTTTTCAGTCTGTGTGAATTACATTTGTTACAAGTAAGACTGGTTGATCATAAATGAACCTTTGGTGACACCTACTGGCCAGATGCTGAAGCGAGCTGGAACTGGCAGGGAAGTGCATAGAAAATGTAATACTGACCCCTAGTGGCGCTATGCATGTATTGCAATTACTGAATGAGCCAATGAAGCCTACAGCAGAGTGATGAAGGTTGTTCATGTCTGAGGCAGTGGCTGTTTCAGCTTTCAGCTCAACTTCAAGTCTATTTCAAAACAACACATGTGAGTATATACACTGAACGTGTCCCTTTTTTTGTTAACCCAGACACTGTTTCCTTGCCGAGCTTCAGCGGACAGATAATTTAACAAAGGGCGAATTTTGTACAAAGTAAAGACTGTAACTATCCACTTTAAGAGACTGGCTTAAAGGTTGAAGTTGCAGAATGCTTCTCCAGTGAGGATATATGCCCTCTTCATACATATATATCTTATTGACTAACGACAACAATTTTCCCGATTTCATTATGTGTTGTCTGGCATCAACAAAGTGAAAGAAATATCTAGAAGGAATTCTGCAGCTGTGCATACCTTTGCCTGGTACAAAGTATTAAGCATTGTGTTTTTCAAGGTGATTTGTGATTCACTGGAGTGGCAGGGTTCACTCCAGGTTGTCGATGTCACCCTCCTCTCTTCCTTCCCTGCTTTCTGAGCCAAAATGTCTTGCAACTTTCATAGTGTTTGGGCTGCAGTATCTTCCTCTTTCCTTCCCCTCTTGGCTTCTGAGCCGAGCTGCGATTTGGCCTTTCATAGTGTTTCAGCCAAGATGGGCTTATAGTTGTGCTACCAAGATGGCTTCCTCACTGCCATTTCCGTTCATTCAGTTAGGGCCAAAAGAAAGATGGGGGGTCAACTGGTTGTCTGGTGTGCTTGGGATCAGATACGTGTTAAGGTCAGAGACACAGAGCTGGGAAGTGATTGCAGGAGTGGGAGCCACATTTTCTGTCTTTCTTTCCCTCACATTCCTTAGCTGTCTCTGACTTCATCCGGCCTCACACGGCCTCTCTTCCACATTCTGTCTCTGCTGGGTATCATGTCCTGGCATCTTTAAGTTTTAATCCAAAAGTCACACAGTAGTGTTTCCAATCCACTGAAGCCAAGTTGTTTCTTGTTCTAATGAGGCCATTCACTCACAATGCCCTCCTTGGTTTCGGGATAGCCCTCAAGACAACTGGGAGGGCCCTTCAGCTTTGATTTTCCACTTCCAGCGCCAATAGTTTTTAAAGAGACCACACTTAAACCACAATTATTGTAAACTTCAGTTGAACTGAAGTAGAGTGGTTTGCAATCAAGAGTATGGACCATCTCCGCAAGTAATTCTTTGTGTCATTGTCAAAATTTCAGAGCAGTTAGCCAGTATGGATATTAAATAGATAATACATGAATTGCATTTTAAATCATTAACATGTTTTTTTTAATTTCTACACTGTTACTGCTTTTATCTATTCTATGTGCAGTAACGTTTATATAGGAAAATATTAGTATTGGATTGGGACTCTGCGGTAAATGACTCGGATCATGGCAAAGATCACATGCGAATCAACACTTCACACCAATACTGAATATTCCATGGAGTTTGTGATATCTGTGCGTGTGAGTGTGCGAGTTGTATGTGAAATGTTGGTACTGTGGTTTGCGGCTTTGAATTGAGTTGTTGTGTGCTGGCTGTGTATGTACGGTTGTGAGGATCTTTCCTTTCTGCTGGCACTTTCAGTTTTGTTACACAAACCTGTCCATCCTCTTTACTGTAAGTAAGCAGTACATTATTACAGTGTGTGGCAGGGGATTTTGTAATTTTTTGCTTTTAAAACACATGACTGGCTGTCATGTCTCACTTGTGAGCCCATCCATGGTGGAATGTGACAAAGTACATTTACTCAGGTGCTGTAGAATTTTGAGGTACTTTACTTCATTTATTCATTTTCATTTCCATTTTATGGTACTTCATCCTTCTGCTCTATATTTCGGAGGCAAATATTATAATTTTTACTTCGTTATATTTATCTGACAGCATTAGTTACTGGTTGTTTTTCAGATTAAGATCTTACAAAGCAAAACATAAGCTCATAAAATACAATAATACAATGTTAAAAATTAAGTAGTGGTTCCCAACCATTTTGACTTACGACCCCTTACGAAAAAAGCAGTGTAGAGATGGGGTCCCTTATTACGTTTGGGATGTGCGAGTTGGTAGCAGTTCCACCAAATATTAATTTCCCCTTGCAACTTTTCAGATTTGATCGATCATTTGAATTTAAACTTTTAAAATAAAATGTTTGAGGCCTAACAAGGTCACGTTATCCAATATGTCACAAAAACTTAAAAACATTAGAAAAAATATATACATTTGTCTGTCTGGGATTACATGAAGAGGCAGAAAGATTTGAGGAGACAGAAGATCTGTGGTTAGTTCTCCAAGATGTCTGGAACAACTGCAAGTAACTGCAAGTGTACCTGGAAGAATTGATGCTGTTTTGAAGGCAAAGGGTGGTCACACAAATACTGATTAGCTTTAGATTTCTCTCCTGTTCATTCACTGCATTTTGTTAATTGATGAAACTATTAACTCTTCCATTTTTGAAAGCATTCTTAGTTTACAGCATTTTTTCACACCTGCCTAAAACGTTTGCACAGTACTGTGCGTAACCAAGCAGAGATAAAAACGCGTCCCTTTTTCCCAGCCATCCTCTCCAGCTACTGTATGGCCGGGCTACATCATCAGAAGTCCCCGTCTACGTTCCACACGTCCTGCCAACATTCACGTCCCCTTTCCAGGAGCCAGAATAGACTTACAAACAGCCCTGGGATGTGGAAAACATCTCGTTTGTGTGTGGGTGGGTGTATGAGCAACTCGGTGAGAAATTGCTTCCTCCTTTTGCCCCCCAGATTCTGCTTCACCTCTGGAATGTCAGCCTGCACATACAATAACTCTGCGTTCACATCCAGAGTCAGGTTGCAATGACAGAATAAGTATTTGACCTGTGGATTTGTGCCAGCAATCGCATGGATTCTGAATAACATCAAACTTAAACATCATGAGTGCACAATTTGTTTTATTGAATAATGGTAGTAATAATTCGTTTTATCTCCATCTCCTTTGTTAAACGTTTCTGTAAATTTCTTTACAGAGTTGTCTGTAAAACCAACTCTGTAAATCAAATCAGAGTTTACAGATAATGTTAGTATTCAAATTTCATGTTGCCCTGAATGAATGTGAAATGTGTCCCAGACAACATCCTCATATCTTGAGGGCAATGGCTTAAACTGTGTAGTAAGAGTCTGAGCCCACACACCCTCAAAATTATTTAAAATTTTTATTATGTGAAACAACACATGTATTATACACACAAATGTAGCAAGAAATGACATTTTCCCAGTAAAGTCATATTCCTGGGAAGAAAAAAATCAAAGCCACGTGATAAAATAATTCCTGAAGAGAGAGACTACAGGATAGTACAAGCTGTTGATCTGCCAACATAGACTAATGCTGCAAGTAAATTAAAGGTTAAATCATCAAACTGTTTTGTCTGACCATCAGTCATAACCCTCATTTTATTTGAGTGATCTAGAGAAAAGCAGAAAATCCTCACTTTGGAGACGCCGGAGCCTGAGAATGTTTTGTGTTTTTGCTTGAGAAATGACTTCAAGAATTTATCGGTTATCAAAATAGGTGACTGTTTAAGTAAGTTTCTGTTTATCAGCTGATTATTCAACTAATCTTTTATCGATAATGTCAGTTGATTCATCGTTTTGTCTGGCAGACCCTTTTGATAGACTTTTAACCTTGATCAAACTGATTATTTGTACTTTGATTAGTCTCCACCTTCTCAAAAGAACAGAATTAAATGGGCAAACCTTTAGTGATGTTTTCCTGGAGGTGGGAGATTTTTTGTCCTCTTCACAATTCCCTCCTTCGTGACACACACCGTACTGTAGCACTCGAGCTCACGCGCATGCTGTTTGGACTCAACATGGTCATTTCAGCATGATCCTCGTTGTTATGAAAGGCCGCCACAGCTTATGTGCATGTGTGTGGGTAAATGTGGGGGGGTTCTCAACACTGTAACTGAAATAATGCCAGCAAACGTACCGTCGCCCGGCTGTGGCTTCATATTTTCTGTACAGACATGAGAGTGGCATCCATCTTGTCATCTTCACTCTCAGCAAGAAAGTGGGAAAAAATTCTCAAAATGTCAAAAGATTTTCCTGTAAGACGAGGGCATTTTTATTTCAAAATGATTCACGGCAAAGCAGGGTTTTGCTTCTACGCCATCAGTGACAAGTTCTAAAATTTAAGTCTGGAGGGCACCAGAGAAGGAACAGAAGGGTAGGGTTAGACCAACCAGAGCGCGAGAACGCTAGTCTAGGCTAGTAATTGAGGAGACATCCGGTCTCTGGTCTGTGAACAAAGCCGTCCAACGGGGGAACAAAGCAGGAGTCTGGAGCTGAGATATTACAGACTGGTTGGCCCCTCTGTCTGGAAGTGTACGTGCTGCAGCGCAGGACTCCAGTTGAGGAGGGATATTGGGGGCGGGGTGGGATTTTGTGGTGGTCTATCTGTCAGCTGTCAGTTTTTCTGAGACCTGTATTCCACTCATAGTATTTACTCCACCTTTGCTGCTCCCGTATGATTCTGCTCACCTCAAACACACTCGTTTGTCTCCCGCATGTCTTTTCTATCACCATTTACCTCGTCTCCCTTTGGTTCTTCCTATTTGCTGTTTCCGTTTTCCTATTCTCCTCTGACCACCATCATTATGCTCCGTCCTCCTCCCTCTCTCCACATGCTGTCCTTCACTCCTCCCCTCCATCCTTTTAAATGTTGGTGGGCAGCAGAACAATAACCAGGGGGTCATGGTGACCGGTAGCCCCCTCCCTGTTGTCTCTTCCTGCTATTGTCCCTGGTCCTACTGCTGCTTGGCTCCTGCACTCTATTAACCGCACACATAATGGCTTAATCACCTCTGCACACTGTTCTGCGCTGGCTTCAATCATGGGAGAAACACTGGAGACCTGTGAACATGCATGAAAGCAGGATGCCTTTGGAAATTCATGACTAATTTCACGTAGGTATTCAATAATAGTTCACGAGTGACTTGATCTGTTAAATGTATCACATCTGAATGCCAGAATATGTTGATATGTACATACATATGCACATGCAGAATATGTTGATATGTACATACATATGCACATGCACATATACACATGCACATTTCATTATTATGCATTTTCAATTATTCTATTGAAAATGCATAATAATGAAATGTGCATTGTAAAACAGTTGATGATGGGAAATAAAAAATGCCAAAAAGGAGCATAACTTGATTTTTATGCCCCTTTAATTACTGAACTGATTTATATACTTGGCATATTACTGGTGTGCTAAATCCCAAGGAACATGGTAACCTCCAGTCTGTGCCATAATAAAATTAATTTTCCATCCCTAGTATCTGTTCATGATAGGTTGACTGCTATCCAATTTATGGCAATAATATAGTAGTGAAATCAGCCTGTTTCACGGTGAGGAGCAGCCAAAATGACCCCACAAGAATATGGGACATTAAATAGTCGGTTTTCGCAAACATAATGCAAACCAGGCCACACACACGCATACAAAGCATTATATTGATCCTGCAGAGAAGGTAAGGTGACCGTCAGTGTAATGCACAAAGAGCACATTTTTTTCAGCATTCAGTGGGAGATGGCTACAACAAAGCCGTAAGCATGTGAAACCTGCTGCTGCAGCCATGGTTGTCACATGATTACATTTCTCTGGGGTACTAAAGGGTTTTTCTCCCCCTATTTTCCCTCTGACACTTTGATCCCACATCTCCTCCTGTAGTTAGACCCCTGAGCTCTTTGATGTACCTGTCTGTCTGTGCTCTGCTGTGGCCCCAGCCTCAGATCACTTATTAAATGAGATATGGATGTCAGGACCTCATATCTTTGCCTCTTATCAGCGATCATCAACCATACCTAACTGTGGCAGCTTTAAATCTCTTCTTTTGATAACTGTTGGCAGGCATCAGCTTCAGACTAAGTTGCATGAAAGGCCTAAAGTAGGGATCATGAAACATGGAGAAAATACTCTACTACAGGGATTTTACAGGAAACCAATTTGAGAAATTCAAATGTTAACTTGATTTCTGACATGAGAGAGCTAGACGCCAGACACACCCAGGATCATGACAGCAGCATGTCAGTGGTGTAGCACCTGTCGCTTACTCCTCGGGGTAGGAATGCACAATGTCTTTGATCAATGAATTATTATGAACAAAAAGGACGGATGGTATTACAGCCCCAGCCACTTTAAATGATCAGCGCATCAATGATTCAACACAGTTCAGACTTATGGAGTCACAGGAGTGCTAGATAGATAATCTTAAATAATCTCTTCCTTCAGGCTGTTAAAAAATACACTGGGTTTAACATTTTCACTTGGTGCAGCTTTAAATTGCCTTTCAAACCCTTATAGTTAATGTTAGTTATATGTAGGTCTGTCTAATAATAAATGGAGTTACAGAACTACGACTCCCCAACATACTGTATAAAGAACAGAAAAGCTAACGCTAATTTTCATAAAGACACATAAGACATTATTCATTCGAGCTTGGAAAGTAGGCAAAATGCCCCAATTATCCTTCTTGGTTTTTTACTTGCTTGCTATCTTATATTTACAGTCTCTCTTGTTGTCATACTCTCTCTCGCTCTCCTCCACTCTCAACAACCTGTCCTGTAATGCCACCCCTGGGGCAGTTTGGAAATGTATTGCTTTTGGCTGAGGGCCCTCGCAACATAAATAAACTGAGAGAAACAATGGAGTGACTGAATGAGCATCATACCAGAATTGTTATATACTAGAAGGGGCAGGAAGGTGTGCACTTCACATTCTACGCTATTGCAGAGAAAGTTCTAGAATCGTTATTCTCCATTTCTGTTCTTCACATTTCCATCCCTGTTCGCTTTTCTCATTTCCTTACTTTCCTTCCTTGTTACTTATACCCCTTTCACATTAAAGCAACATCATTGTTATGAATGGATCAACAATGGTGTCTGACCCAGGTCAATGACTCTTCTGGCAAATCCCTCGGAAAAATGTAAAACCTTTTTAGATGTTACCAGGGGAAGTCGTAAAAACCTGCAGATTAGGGGTTGGGTCAAGCCTTTGAATGCTAAATCATGCAATACTTTCAAAGAAGATACGTTGTTGTTGCTATGTGGCTACATGGAGCGGCTGTAAGGAGGACACATCCTCTCCGTCAGCATCTCAGGTAGCCCTTCCCAGTGGCCTGTGAGTTTTCCCTGAAATGCTACGGGGTATGTCAACTTCCTCTCAAGGCAGACGTGCACGCCCAATTACATAAAATACAATGCACACCTCAATCAGGGATGTAAAATGTAGTTGTTTTTTTGTTTGTCGGATGAGCCGAGGGCCGTCTCCACACTCAACCGAGACATGCACAATTTGAGTTTGATGGTCGTTTTGCTTTTCACAATAACTTAATGTTCCACACATACATGCATCTTCAGACAAACACACTATTGCTGTGCACCTTGTCTGATTATTTTTCTGTAGAGATGATCATTTTTAGTTGACAGGTTATTTAAAAACACACCTGTGATAACTTTCTAGTTTTTTAAAACTCTGTCAGTGTTATTAATTGCTGTGCAGTGTTTTACTGTCAGATGGATGCTCGTGGATCTATTACTCCCTTCTGGTTAGCATTTCATATTCCCATCTGTACCCATGGCAACACATTCATGCCAATGCAAGTTTTTGAACGCAGCTCACTGATTCTTGAGATAATGGACAAAATATCTTTTGTTCTTATTTATGTTAAAAATAAGCAAATTCATAATAATAAAAGGACATGTTGCACGTAAAGGAATTGTGTATACTCATGACAATTTCATATTTTTAAAAAAAAGTTCAGAATTTGTTTAAAGGAAGGCTCTGTACCCAAATAACACATTTAGCCTGTCCTCAGCAAGCAGTCAAACTGCCCAAAAAAGTTAGTTAGAACTGTACAAAACAATACAAAAAGGCAATATTTTATAGAAAATATACCTCACCACCTTAATAAATCAGGAAATATTGTCAGCTATCACCATGATCCATTTTCCACTTCCTGTTCATGGTGGATGCAACAATGGGAAACATAATCTGATAATTTTGAAATTGTTTGATATATTTAACAATGTTTATCACTGCGGTCACAGTTTTTACACATCAACACTGTATGATCTGTACTTTATTAAAGTATTATAGCCCTATTACATGGTAGTTAATGCTGCAACATGGTAGTTATTGATTTAATGTGGTAGTTGCATGGTAGTTATATTGAAGTTAATGTTATAACAAGATGTTGCGTTGTAACTAAATGTTACACACAGTTTCAAATTGAGCTTTTCTAGGTTTCTAATAACAATTCTATTTTATTGTTTGATCTTTACTGTAGGATCATATGGCTAGACAGGGACCATCAGTGGAGGAGCAAAGAAAGACAAATAGGGAGTATCAAAGAAAAAGAAGAGAGATAGCAAACAGTGACCCAGAGAGCAGAAGAGAGATTCTAGAGAAAGAATATGTGAAAGAAGAGGGTTCAGGACAAAAAGTAATGTACACTGGAGAATTGGAACCAAAGGAGAAGAGGTATCGGAGAAGGTATTGGAAGGATGCTCAGTTTCATCCAGAGCTAGGATTCTGTAACTAATGATAATAGAATTACATTTAAATCACTTTGTTATTTTTCTTCATCTATTGTGACCTCAATCAGTTGTTTGGGAAAACATGCTAGTATACTTATTCCTCCATCAGTTGCTTGTCAACACCGTCAGATGATGATTTTGTTAATTTTCAAAGAAATATATTGTTCTTTGTTCAGTTTATTGTGCTTACGATGTCTTAAAATACCAGTGGAACTACATGCAATGATGTCTTTTTTTTTTTTTGTTTCAAACATGAATTTTATATGCTTAACCAAAGTAGAAAATTATGGAATATTTCAGAAGTGTGAAATCAGAACTATAATGTATTTAATTACTTATCTTCATTACTGAATACCATTATTGGGTACTTGATTGAGGACTTTATGTTCGTCTTGAATTGATTAAAATAAATCTTTTGTTTTTTCAAACAAAGGTTTCTACCAAAATGATTGATAGTTGAGACCAGTATATCCATGAAATTAATGCAGTGTCCAAAAAAAAAAATCTGATTTAAAATGTTAAATGTTTTGTCCCTTATCTCAAGAATCGGTGAGCTCTATTTTCACCATGAACACCACTCAGGATAGAAAGACAGCTCCCAGGGTGTAGAGGCATTTTCCCACCATCCCCACCTTCTGAATGACTCTCTTCATCCACATCAGCAACTCAGAGTTACTCACCTTGTTTAAGAGTACTCGAAATACACCTCTACCAGTCTCCTGATAATCTTTATAGTCTTTGGTATTATAATCTGCACTTGTCCTGCAAACACACAAATATAAACAAAACCACAGCAAAATCTCTTTTTCTTCCCTCAGCCTCTCCCACTTGCACAGCCAGACCCCCAAACCCCCACCCCAGCCCCTTCGCCATCCTTGTCACGTCCAAAGGGCTCGCGCTGCCTGCCAGGAGGTGAGAGGTCTTCTGGCTGGGGACCAGGACGGCACATGCCTCTTTGATCTGCCTCGCACTGGCTGCTACCTGCAGATAGCACTCACAGCGCTCTCTCCCTTTCAACCACAGAGAAAAACCTACATCTCCCGCTTCCTCCCTCTCCGTTTCAGCTTTCCTCTGATGCGCTGCTGCTGTCCCATGCTTTTGTTTTTTGGATGTAGATTTGCACAGTTCAAAAGAGCCATTTTTTTTTTTTTTATTTCCAGCAACAACGTGAGATACTACAGTGGGTAGTACTTAAAAGGTTTTGGTAAAACTGTGTAGTGTGCATGGTTTGACCCTTTGTGGGTGTACGTGTGTGTGAGTTTGCTCCCTGTCATCTGGTTATCATTTGAAGGCAGAATTACAGCTCATGATATCCTTGAGGAAAACTACAGTAGCTAAACAGCTCTCCGCCTACTTTTTCTCCCTGTCAGACTGCTCTAGTGGCCAGTAGTCGAACTTTTTCATACGTATTAATACATTTGGGTTTAAAAACGTGAACTCTTTTAAATCGCTCTGGTAAAGCTTTGTACTAACAGACAGTTTAAGTGTATGTTTGTCTGCCTTTTTTTTGGGGATATTACTGTGCCACACGAATGCATCAACCATACCCCCCCCCCACACACGTTATGCCTCTCACATCTGGATTCAATCAGAAACCCCAGCAGCGTCTCCAAGAGAGATGTAGGTTGAGCAGCAGTGTTAGATATGAAGTTCTCTCTCAAACGCATTTGAATATGTACAGTACGTGTTTCTGGAAGTCAGAATGTACAGTACGTTTGTGAAAAAGAGAATCAGTCTCTGGTTATTGTTTGCTATACTTTTATTAAGAAAACAAAAAAAAAGGGAAGAACTGAATGATACTGCACCAACTGTGTTACAGACTGTGGTCACCGTTTTTGCACAATGCATTGGGTTGAGAGTTTGGGGAAATTTATGGTTTTTCGCTTTGCATCAGCCAGCAACTCTTTGCTACGTGCGCGCACACACACCCCTGGTTTCCCGACTGACATGACTGTAACTGCCTTTGGTTGTCAATGGAGCAGGTAGATACTCTCTTCGGGCTCATCTTATGCTCTGTACAGTATCTACTTGTAACATAATAATAGACAGCACACACATTTATGCACGGAAGGCGTACAAGGCTGTGCCAGGAGTTTTTTAAATCCTGGGAAATGTTATAATCAAAAGAAAAGTTTTCGTAAGACGTCTGCCATTGATTATTCTCACTGTAAACAGCATTAAAATGGGCAAGCGTAAGGATGCGAGTGACTTTGACAAGGGCCAAATTGTGATGGCTGGCCCATGTGGTCCGGTCCAACAGAAGAGCTACTGGTGTATATTGCTGGTCTTGACCACAGCTGTTTCTTACTCTCTGGTTTGTCTCCAACAGGTCTTCCCACCCCTTCCTAATGAGGCTGAGATCGCATACACCAAAAAGCTCTTCCGACGCAGGAGGAATGACCGACGGTAATTACGCATGCAAGCGCGCACACACACATGCGCACACACACAAACCTACCTCAGTGAGAGGGAATGTTTTTTCTGTTGATGTCAGATGTCAGTGCACAGCCAGTGCTATAGCCTTAACATCGCTTCCAAGCCAAAGCGATGTCAAGACAGGAATGCAGGCTCCGCACTTCACTGCAGGCAGGAAAAAGAAGATTTCTAAAATACTAAGGAGAAATTCAATGTTTTTCATGTTTAATAGGTCACTCAACAACATTTAAGCCAGTTTTTCAGTAACCCATGTTTGCCTACAATACTCAAGCTTTCTTTTTCTTTATAAATAAGGATTTTCTTGCCATGCTTTGCATTTAAGCTATCGTCCTGTCCTGAAACTCCTAACTGCCAGTCTGGCACAAAATATTTTACTGGCACATCTGCTCCAATTGTACACACTACTGAAATCTAATTTCGCCCAAGTCTGACTTCATTGAAACCAGGTCCTTAAGAGAAAAACATCTCTCTCTCTCGTTCTCTCGCTCCCTGCCCTGATGTCACTGGAAAACTGCTCTTCAGTTGCTAAGAGACAGGCAAAGAGAAAATATTTGGGTTGTATTTGTAGTTAAAAAGAAGAGATTTTACTTATACCAAACGGACAAAAGCACTTTCATCCTTGTTTTTTAAGTACAGAATATAATTGGTTCTGTCCGGAGCAATTGCGTTTATGTCTGATGAAAGAGAAATGTAGCCTGTTCTCACAATGCAGATGTCAACAACTGGCTAACTCATTCATCAGCGAGATCTCTGCTTAACAGGATCACTGTGGGAATCTTGGATTGTTTTTACATTACACAACAATTAGAGACGGGGATGACAGAAGTGAGGCAAGTAGAACAGAATACAACTTTATTGTCCACAAAGGTGAAAATGTGTCTGGTACATCTGGCAGGTCATTAGAACATACATACATATATATACATAGAAACACCACTGAATACTCCAAGAGAACACAATATACACAATATAAGAAAAACATCTTTGGGGGGGGGGGAGTCTTTACGAATTGAGCCCATTGCCTGTGGGAAAAATTACTTCCATTTATGTTCTTTCTATTCTGTAGTACTGAGCACCAGAGTTTAGCTTTAGAAAAAAGGTAAGGTAGAATGTCATCATAATTGGTAGCTAGGAAGGCTTTTATGCATAGTTACAAGGACTCATGAAAAATAAAAATGTGATGTGAAAAGGTCAGGACGACTATCCAACCTGGCCGACTGACTGTGCTACTGAGCAGTCTATGAAAGTGTGGAAACAGGTTCATGTTGAAGTTGAAATGTCCTCCACAGCGGCCATGACTCCACACTGTCCTTTATGAATCTTAGCGTCTTTGCTCATCAAATGCATGAACTGCATGTGTTCATCTGTCAAACATGCTAATCCGCTTATGTCGATATTGTCTTGAGTTCCCTGACAGAACACAACAAACAGCCTGTGGCAATAAATATTCATTGTAGCAGGAAATCATACAGTTAATGTTAAACGTGTGTTGGGGTGTATGAACACAGCTGGATGGAGAAAAGAAAAGTTAAAAGAAAAACTTGTTGGAAGCCAATGATAATATAAAGATAAATGATGCTCATTTGACTATGTGTAAGTGCTAAAAGCATGAGGGTTGAGTGTTGAATTGAATAAAGCTCAATAAAGTGAAACGGAACGAGACAGAGATTGAGTAAAGGAAAAGTGTAGACTGGCTGTGGCAGGAAGGAAAAGAAAGGGGATGTAATGCATGTGTTTCTACTTTAGTATGCACGTCAAGCAGGGCTGAAATTAGTTGTGATTTACTGGAATGTGCTGCTTACCGCTCCCTGCTCCAGAACAGAAAAGAGGCAAAGAAGGCGCTAATATGCTCCTTCTTCGTCCCTTTTATGCTCATTTTTAGATGAGGATCTGTTTATTATTCAGGCTCTTTTACACATCTAGACTTTATTCTGTCTGTCTTGCTGGATTGAGTCGCGTGGGGAGTGAAGGCTGGCCCGCGTGCTCCGATCCAACAGAAGAGCTACAGTAGCTCAAACTGCTGAAAAAGTTCATGCTGGTTCTGATAGATGCTGTCATAATGTTATGGCTGATGGGTGTATATCATTTGAGTGACTGAGTTGAGAATAATTCCTAAGAGTTTGCGTTTTATGGTCAAGATGGGGTTGTGTGTGTGTACATGCATTTATGCAATGTGAAAGTACACAGCAGATCTGGTTGTTTTGCTTCTCCCGCTTATCTCCTCCGGCCACGGCGACTAAAAACGTTATTGACTGTAATCTCCAATTTATGCATGCATGTATGTATGCACACATATTCGGAATGTCCTCGAGTTTGCGTAATGCAAACTTTCAGTCACAGTCCATTAAGCCAGAGTGTTGTGGCCCGTATGAAGCTCTAGCCGTGGTATTGACTGTCTAGCCTGCAGGCTTCTTTTCCCCCCGTGCCAATTGATTGGCTAGTCTGGGTCAACTAATGCTCCAATGAGTCCATGAGTTCTCCATCCACAGCAACCGCCATGATCGATCATCCGTATCCTACCTCCTTCCCATGATCATATTTGCCAATTCATTTCACCTTTTAAGTTACCACTTCCTGTGGTTCTGTGCATGTTGTTTGAATGACATAGTTATCAACCTGTAGTTTTTGTTTGTTTCCCTCTTTGCTTCCCTGCTCCCCCCCTTCTGTCTCCTATAATTTCCTGTCTGATCCTTCACGCCATCTACAAAAATCCCTCCGCCGTTTTCTATACATTGTTCTGCCACTTTGTTGTTCTCTTCACCTATCCCTCGCCTCTCTCCATCCTTCCAATCGCCGGCATTGTGGCACACCCCTCCTCTCCTGCTTGTAGAGCGGTTGATCAGTTCACCCAGGACCAGTTAACCATACTTCTGCCCACTGGCCCTGGGGGAAAGCGGCAAGTCTCAGCCAGGTTAGTGACATAAGCCAGATACTGGGCACAAAATGGGACCTGAATACATTTGACATTTCACACATTGCTTTTATATATTCTACTCAACAAAGCAAAGGTCAGCCGATAATTAATGGGACAAGAATGAAGTGCTTCTATTGTTTTTTTTCTTCTTCATTAAATACTCATAGCTGAAAATAAGTAGGTAGGATGAAAATGGATATTAAAAAGGCAACCTCAAACACCAATTTAAATCTGATTAATATCATGATATACCACGCTCATCACCTTAAGCAAAAAAATACCCATTTCTCATTTGATTAGATGATTGATCGCACCTGAGACAACCTGTTTCTAAGTAATAAGATATTGTGAGATAAAATTTCATCAGTGCCCCCCCCCCCCCCCATCATTTTATCCTTAACACAAATATCTCCCTGGATGGTCAATCCAAGCAACACTCGAGCTACTGCAGAGCTTGTAGTCATTAGATATGATTAACATTTTATTGCTGTCTCACTTTCACCTCTCCGCATCACCGGCAGATCAGGAGAAAGGCTTATTAGAGCTGAGCCTAAACTAACAGCTATTGTAAAGATCAAATTAATCATCAGATGAGTGAATCTGTGTTAGAGAGAGAAAGAGACTCAGGGTTTCTCTGAGCAGTGTACAGCTTTGCAAAAGAGATTATGAAATCTCAGCCTCTGCATTCATATTAAATGAGATCTCACAATGTCTGTTAGTCAACTTTAAGCTATTATACCTTATTTTACAATTAGGTAAAACAAATGAAAACCTTGACAAGCAGCTACGTAGTAACTAAAGGTTTGCTGTAGAAATGAAAAACAGACATTGAAGGATGCTGAGCGTGATAGTTCTTTCACAAGGTAGAATAAGTTAATTTGCTTTTCTAACGCAGCGTGAAAAATGTTCATGTTGTTCATTCACTTTTCATGTTTTGGTCTAAAAATCAAGCTATTGAAGGTTTGTTAAATTCAAAAAGTACAAGGGGAGGCTTTTGTGAGGAAGGATGAAACCCGCATTGGCATTGTTGAACTTTCTTCTTTGCTCGTCAATCCAACAGACCACAAGGCTGACACAGCCCAATTGCTTTTGTGTAACTTTTCCTTTTTTGTACTATCTCTCTATTAAAGAAATGTCCACCGTATTCAAAAAAGGGAGAAAAGCTCGACTGCAAGGAACTCTGGAGGCTATTGTATTGTGATAACCTACAAAGAACTGCAGGGTCACTATAAGGGCTGCATTGTTTTTTAACAGTTTTTGATGGGTCATCTATTTTGTTGTAGCTTATTTCGTGGTTTAACCAGTTATCTGTCAACAGGCGCTGCTACTTCATGTCCGCATTTATGCTATGAATTACAGCACAGTGTCTGTTTTTGTTGGTGATTACATTTGTCTGAGAGAAAGGAGATCGAAGATTCTGCAACTAGCTACTTTCCATCTGCAGTCCCTGTCAGGTAAAATTAAGTGAATGCTTGTGAACTACAGTGGAGAAATCTGGCTCCTGAAACATGCTGTTTGACTGAAAGACTTAGTTAGCCACTTACCTTTCAGCTTTTGACTGTTCTAGTGACCTAAAAACAAAACTAACAATATCATTTTTTCTGTCTAGATTTTTTTCATGAGTGTAGCTAGGTAACTACCTAGCAATATAGGATGATGATGTCCCCATTCTTGATCCCACCCACTAAGCTCTGATTAGTCGACTGATTCTCCAACTGGTGGAAATAGTCGTCAATAGGCACAACGCCTGACCTATTTGAATCACTGAAGAAATCAGAGATGTGAGCAGCTATTCAGAGGTCTGGAACCAGCTGTTTAAAGTCTCCCATAGGTGTTCTCTTAGGTTTGATCTGACACCGGGAACGCATTGTCATCCTAGAAGAGACCACTCCCATCTTTGTATTGATTTGCAGTGACCAAGCTGACCCCTAAGACTGTACCTCAATAAAGGTGTGGTAGCTGCTGCTAGGGTTGAGGCAGATAATAGGTTGCCTATTCAGTGCCAGGGCGACTAATCCCCTGTACCATATGTCAGCGGCTTGTCAAGTCCAGAGCCAGTGCAGCAGCCGGACAGAGCTATGCAGGACAGGAAAACACAGACACACTCTGCATCTGCATGTAAGCAGTCATTGGGCGCTTTAATTTTTAGTATCACGGGTTTGTGTTTGGTTGGGAATTGTCATAGTAATATTTACAGAAGTGCACTGGTTAGTCACAGTGACAATTAGGAGTTGATGATGAAACAAAAAATGGAACATTTTTACTAAACTGTAGGGGAGAGCAGAGGGACAGGGAGGAGGTTGTAGACCACCGTGGTGGTCAGAGTGGAGGAGAGCAGTTTAAGGTACACGCCAGCTTCTGCTACACCACAATGAAGCTAACTCAAACCTGCTCTCATTACAGGAGACAGCAGCGGCCTCAGGGAGGAGGAGGAGGAGGTGGAGGAGGGAAGAACCAACCTCAGCTGATACAACAACAGTCACCACAGCACCAGAGGGATCAAACCCAACAACAGTCTCCAAACCCACAGCATCAGAATTTAACAGAACTGGGAGATAACAGAAACAGTAGTGCTGGTCGGCCGCCTCGCCAGTATCAAGGAGGACATGGGCAGCGTCAGGGCGGACCTCCACACCACGGATATAGCCAAAACCGGCGTTGGCACCACAATCAGAAAGGTCAGGGGCATGGACAGACAAACGCTGCAGGTGATAAAGGAGTACCCCCAAAAACTACCAAAGACAAAGAGACTGAGAATGTAAAACCGGGTGACGTGCAGATCAGACCACCTCAAGACTGGAGCAGTAAGAGTCCCAGTGAATTATCCCAATTTGAGCCAACACCCAGTCCAAATGCTTTCCCAGACCCAACAGTTAATAAGGAATCTCCATACCCACCAAGAAGTGGAAAGGCAAGCGAGGGCCTGTCGGAGCAGCCCCAAATCAGATTGCTTCAGTCGTCAAAGGAGAGGCTGAGGAGGAGACTAAAGGACAAGGTACCCAAAAGCTGCTTAGTGCCTGTCAGTTAGTATTAAGGCAATCAGGACTAATGTGTACACACACGCTACCATTTAGTCCGTAATTATTATTATGTTCACGCACACTCATACACTGTCATTAATATACAGACATATAGACACTTTTCTCACACTGCCTTGCTTTAGTCATTCATCTACTTAGTCTTACTTAGCATTCAGATTGACACCCCCAGTCTGGCAGAGAGGGAGAGTACATGTTCTCACTAAGGAGGTGAAGAAACTAAAGTGGCATTAGCTTAACAGTTTTTGATGTTTTCCACTGTGTGCACTAAACTGGCGAGTCAGCCAACTGTGTTGCTGCTCTCAGCTTCCTCATTCAGCTAGCTCATTACCACAAGGGGTGGTTTGATTTGGCAGCACGGGACTCCCGGCAGGCAGCAAGGCAGGAATTAATAAACATAACATCAGTCACACCAGTGAATCAATGAATTCAGTCTGACAGCCAGGTTTTGATTTACTAGACTGTACTGAACTCAAGCTAATTTTTTTATTTAAGCAGCATTTTTTCCAGGTATGTTAACTACAGATTTCAAGTTAATTTGGTCAGTATGGTTACATGATGTGCTTTCTCTGTCCCATTAATTAGTTTTCCTTGTAAAGTAATATTTATACAGATCACCAAACTAAAATAAGATCTACCATATTGGTTAGCTGTCACAAACCATTGACTGGGTTTCTTGTCATGCTGATCGTGTCATGTGCTGTTGACATGAAAGCAAAGTGAGTGTCATGGGGGGGGGTTACTTCTGCATTTGCCAAGGAAACAAAATTGTAGAGTAGCTTAATCAATCTCAAAAAATAATTCACACATATAGTGAGTCAGCTGTAACACATGAACACCACATGTTGCACTTGAGCGTACATGAAAACTCGTCAGCAGAGACGCTGAAGCAGCAGCAGAAGGTAATGGATTATTGGTTGAAACATACAGCTTCTGGCCTCTCCAAGTGGTAGAAGCACAAATGCAAACCAACCTAAACATTGACAGTTCAATTGTATGAAAGACACACTTTTATATAATTAACAGTGTTAAACAGGATCCAGTTTAAATGTCAAGTGTAAATAAATGAAATACAACCACATTTCATTAACACATTACATTGACAATAACCTTTAACCTGTCTGTCCTCTCTATATAGCTATGCTTTTTAACTAGAGAAACTACTCCACAATGAATAAAAGGTTGCTTCATAATAATAGGCATGATCATCATTAATTTCTCTTTAATCACTTAAAAAGGTTGTGTCAAACCCACGTTGAATGTGAATATGGTGCTGCCTACCGCTCACGTCCTATCCCATCTCCCGCCTCAGGAAGAGGCACGTGTGGAGGCGTCGGGCTCTGGATCGCAGAGCATGGACCGGCTGGTGGACCTTCTCAACAGCATGAGGAGCAACAGCAGTGGCGTGGAGCAGCAGCTGGCCTCTTTCATGGAGGAGGCTCAGTGTTCGGCGCGGTCAGAGGAAACCCTGGCTCGGGTGGTCAGCACGATCTACTCCAAGGCCGTGTCAGACAGGAGCTTCGCCGCCACAGCCGCCAAGCTCTGCGACAAGATGGCGCTCTTCATGGTGGAGGGGACCAAGTTCAGATCGCTGCTCCTCAACATGCTGCAGGTGAGAGCGCTGGGAGGGAATGCGTTAGTTGCAGGTGCAGCAGAGGAGAGATCTCCTAATTTACAGGATTTAAATATTTGTTCATGTTACGTGTTTGTTTAAAAAAGGGATATTAATTTCGGTATCAGCCTTAAAAATCCACTGCTGGTTGGGGTCTTGTAAATATCCCTCTCTGTTGCAGTGGTGGTACATTTACTCATGTACGTGTACTTTACTTGAACATTTCCATTTTATGCTACTTTATCCTTCTACTTCACTCAGAGGGTAAATGTTGTACTTTTACTGCACTACATTTATCTGACAGCTATAATTACTTGTTCTTTGATTTTACATGCAAAACCTCAATCATCTTATAAATTATGATGCATTGTTATAGATTAAAGGCCCTGCAAACTCAAGCGGGTGTTTTCAGTTACATGGCTGATTCGCTCTGCTCAGGTCATGCAACAAAACTTGAAAGCAGAAAAGCCCCTGAAGCCCTGAAGAAGAAAAGAAAAGGTTTTATCTTGTTGGCAAGATAATAACTTGCATGCACATAATATTATCCTATGTGCATAAGATTAAAGAAAAATCATGTTAGTACTTCTTCCAGCACTGCTTTGCTGCTGTAGGAGACTGGCTACTGATTGAGTAATAAGCTGCTGTGTTGATAATGACAGAGCAGCTACACCACGGTTAAAAAAAATGAACACTGTGATGTGACTTTGCTCCGTCCGTTCTGAATCTCAGTGGATCTTGTTGGCTTCGGTTATGAATTAGGGAAAGAAAGAAAAAATGTTTGTCTTCTTTAAATAGTTTTATGCACTTATTTTAATACATGTCACGTTCTGATGATTGGTTTCCAAAAACATTCATTTGGAATTCAGTGCGTTGGCTCCATTACAGCTTGACGTGGGATCTCTCACAGGACTCCCTAGTCTGAAAGTAAGCTATATCAGGAACGGTTGATTTACAAAAAAAGGCACAAGTCAATCGACAATAACAGTTTTGATATTGATATGTGCTCTCATTCCAGCTTCTTAAACGTGAGGATGTGCTGCTTTTCTCTGTTTCTATATCATTGGAAATTCGATAACTTTGGATTTAGACAGTTAGTTGGACAAAACAATCAATTTAAAGATGTCAACCTTTTGAAGGTTTGAAGGGAGACTGTGAGTGGCATTTGTTTCTGACAATTTGTAGAATAAATGGCCAATTGATTTAACCGAAAGAATTTAAAAAACCTTGCCTTTGATGTTAGTCACTACTTTTATTCTCTTCCGGCCTAAGACTCAAAATAAATGTACTAGTATAGTACTATACTAAATTTTTAAAAAAAGTTAAGGTGTGTGGCGGTGTTGCAGTCTTAAAATATGTTGAAAAGGCATTAAAAAGATATTTAAAAAGGTATGGAACTTAACTCCAGGATTCCTGCATGTACCCTGAACAAGATGCTCTCAAAATGCCTTTTTAAAGCTCACGTTAAGCTAGCAGCACTTGATAATACAGTAGATATCCTTTATACTGTTTTAACTAAATCCTCTGTAATTTCAGTAGTTTCAACCGTAGTTATATGAGAAAGCACTTTCAGGTAGAAGCCAACTGTGTGTGAGGTGAATGTCAGTGGGCAAAGTAGCCCATCTTGCACCCAGGGGAGAGAGACCTGTCCCCGCCTTCACCCTCCACCCTTCACTTAACAGTTCCAGTCTTGCACCCATCATGAAAACATCCTCTCAGCCATTGTATATTTCGCGCCCCCTCCCCCCTCTCCCCTCCCCTCTCCCCTCATCTCTCCCCTCACCCCTCATGAGCTCTCTATGACCGTGCTCCTCCGTCTTATCGCCTCCCCTCACCCAGAACGACACGGGCCAATGCCTCACTACTTCTCCCTGCACCTCCCTCCCTTTCTTTCTCTAACCAATGATCCTCCCTTTCACTCCTTGCTCCAGCGTCAGATGGCATTCAAGGTCTAAATGTTAACCCACCTGCTGCCTGGCCATATCGCCCCCCCCCCCCTCACCCCACACTTCTGGTTTCCTTCCTTCTCCTGCAGATGCACTTTTCTACTACACTTTTTCTTCCTCCTGCTTTTGTGTTTTTCCATTGAAACACCTCTTTCGTTAGATGTTGATATTTTTATCCCTAACCCAGCAGTAGTGTCTCCTGCCTTAATCCTTTTACCCCCTTTCTCAGCTCTTTATTTATTCCCCCCTTATCCACAGCTGTGTGGTCAGTCAGTCTTTTATTCCGTACTTTAATTCCCACTTCCCATCCAGCACGGACCCCCTCCTTGCCTTTGACATTTTGGCTTTTTGCTTTAAAACATTTTAAATGTCATAAGTGGGCTCATGAAGGCTGTCATTACCAGACCCCTGGATCTCAATGTGGGGGCAATTAGTGTGTGACCGCTCTGCTTGTATAAAGGGAGGCATCAGGGTTTGTTGTTGCTTTGATTAAACATAGCCAGACTGTTACCTATGAAAGTCACTGTTTATTTAGCACAGTTAAGAAGAGCATGTGGCCATTTATTTTCCCGCTAATGCTGTTGGCACCTTCCTCATCAGCTTCTTTTCTCAAATAAGTTTGTCTTTTCTGTTGCTAACACTTCGTCTTTTTTGTCTTGTTTTCTGAGATGTGTGTATCTTGCCATTTTGCTGGCTTGTTTAAGTGTTAAATACCGTGGTGATGTACCTGGAGTTGTATAAGGAGGTGCTTGTAGTTGTTTTGTGGTGTATGAGCAGGTCTTCAGCGGAGTTGTACGAGCCTGTGAGAATGTAAGCCGCTTGTGTTGCCAGCGCACTTCAGTCCATAGTTAAAGTTTCAGTTTAACCTGCCGTGTAACATCTTTACAAGTGCGCATTAAGCATTAACCCATATTAACCCCAACACTTTTACTGCACTGACACAGCTCACTACCCTTCACTTTCAAACCAAATTAACATATTCTCATCTACTTCTGGCAGATAAAAGAAATTGAGGAATTTGTTTAATGTGTTTTTCAGTTGCTTTTTGGCTTAAAGTACTTTAAGCTGCAAGGTTAATACGTGTGCCACCTACAAAAACTCCCATCAGAGAGATAGCAAAGATGTTAACGATGATTATCACTGCTGATGAATTTCTGAAACACTTTAATTTCCTCTTACCTACCGCCTACTTAGAACTTGTATTACGCATTTACAAAAGCTGGATAGACTATAGTGTTAAATGGAATTTCCAAACTTAATCTGCATCTTTTTTCCCCCTTTCTCCCCACAGTCAGACTTCTCCTGTCGAGAGGAGTTCCAGCAGTCAGATGTGGAGAGGTGGTTAGGTTTCATCACGTTCTTGTGTGAGGTGTTTGGCACCATGAGGAGCAGCTCTGGGGAGCCCTTCAGGGTGCTGGTGTGTCCCATCTACACCTGCCTACGAGAGGTCTGTATCCAGATTTCTTTTAACCAATGTATGTCAATAACCGATCAATCCCATCCATGTGTTCCAGTAAGAGGAAAGTCTTCAGCAGTGTCTGTATATCTTGTTTAGATCGATACGTGCACCAAGCCAGCGTTTCCTGTTTTTGGCCAGACCTAGTCTAGACTCTAGACACCACTGTGGAGTTTGGTTAGTGGTGCAAACGGTCAGGACACCATCAGTTCCAGGAAAATTCGTGACCCCAGGCCCAGTTCTCATTAGCTGGTCATACTCTCTCTCTCTCCCTCACACACACGCGATCACCATGGAAACCATATAGGGTAGCCACAGCAGACACACAGCGATACAGAAGTGGTTTTAACGACAGATGGAAAACTGAAAGGGGAAGCGAGTGAGAGGAGGGGGCAGGAGAAAGAGAGAAGAGGTGAGAGGAAGCACGGGAGACTGTGGTCACGTTGACAGTTACTGCAGAGGAAGTTGACTCGTGGCATGACAGGTAGAAGAGAAAGGAGAAGGGAGTGGAAGATGACAGAATCTGGGAGTGACAATTGTTTTTAATGTTTAGTTTGAGAGGCAGAGAAGAAATAATGGCAGAGTTGAGGCACGTGTGAGGTAGTTTTCCCGCCCACGTCCACACCTCCGGCACTGAACGCACACCATACGTCTCGATAACAAAGACAACTAACGGCATCCACACCCTGTCTGAGCGTATGCCCAGGGCATCATCTCCGCTTGTTAAAAATGCACACAAAACCACCTTCATAGTCCAGCATCAGCGGTGTCACATTTAGCCTGATGATGCTTGAGGTCAGAACATAGCTGGTAGCAATGTCAAAATATTTGTAATTATATGTGTGAATTTGTGTGTGCTTGTGATCACGGGCCCATGTTCTTGTGCTCTATTTCCCAGAGCCATTGTTCCTGATTTTTATCCATCTGGTTGTTGTGTCTATCCTGTTGTAACATGTAGTTGTCAGATTCAAGCTATGTGCCATAATGTGCAGAACAGGATTAGGTAACAACTGCAGTGTATTTGGGTGTTACATATAGCCAGAGCAAGTTAATGAGCAGTGATCTCGTCCATTCATGACTCACACAACCGATTAGTGTTTTTTTCAAATCCCACAATCCACATAGATGTACTACGTTAGATAATCCTGGACTAAGTGCACATTGAAGCACACCTTAAAATAAATAACACACCATGTTCACTTGCCAGAAATGTTCAATTTACATGTATTGATTTTGTTTTGTTTTTATAAATGGCAACTTGGGGGAGCACAAGCCCTAAACTGACATATCATCAGTTGTTGTCAAATGTGCTAGCAAACAGTTTACACAGTTTAAACAGTTTAGCCTGTTTACACATTCAGCAGTAATGGAGCAACATTTTAATTGATTTGGAGTCGTGTTTGTGTCGACCTGATGAATGTTTGGCCAATATTTTAGCTCAGTTTTGGTCACCACCTGCTGTCAGGAAGCGTACAAAGTTTTTTTCACTGAAAATACCTGCCTGCTGCATCTGGAAAGGGTGCTATAGGAACAGTGAATGGGAATGCAAACACTGAAGTTGCGGGACAGCTAAACAATGATCTGAAACTCATTTTTATCATTGCCACAATACGTTATTGTAAAAATATTGATTATAGCCACTTTAAATAATCCACATACATTAAGTAGATTAGGTTTTCCTCAACCATTTACGCACTGAAGCACACTTTATTGAATGTTTTAGGCTCCCTATGTGAAATATGTGAAGCAAACATTTTCCTGTGTTTTGTTTGTTTATTGGACTTGCTCTTGTTTCAGCATGTTACTGTGGTTACATACAGTAGGCTGATAGGAAACTTTGTGGTGAGTGTGTAAATTTAGAACAGTGTTTGTTTAAATACACCTACTCTGGTAGGAATGAATATTTACCCAGACCAAAGTATAAAAATATATAAAGCCAAGGTGAAAAAACTGGCTTCTTATTATAATACCTTACATTTAAAAGAGAAAAAGGAACGAGCAAGCATGTTTTTCTTAAGGAGGAAAAGTCCTGCGCAGCCTCATAGTTGTGGAAACTCAGAAGGCAGGTAGGTAGCAGGGCTCTTGAATTAACAGACAAAACAATCTTTTATTGAAGCAAATGACCTGTTCCTAGAATATTCAACCACTTGTGTGTTATGTTTGACATTCTGTTTTGTTTATAGGCCCTTTAGTAAACCTGTTAGTGTAGATGTGATAGAAATAGTAATATTATGTAATGTAACTGAGGGAAGTGCTGGTCCTGACACTAGACCTGCTGTTGCTATGCAACTATTGGAAACCAATTTAAAGTTGAAGTAGTGATAATTTTAACTTTGAGTGCTCTGCTTGTCATTAGTATCCTGATGAAACAGATTTTTCCCTCAGCCCTCGTACATCCTTTCTTTTAGCGAGCAGAATGACGGCAGGTTTCAACATAAACAAATATACATGCGTTTGAGTGATGAAGACGAGCTGAAATGCAGATGAAGCGTTTAGCGGGAAATTTAAATGCAAAAGGGAGGTTTGTCTAATTGCTTAGAAAAAAACTTTATTGCAGTGGATAGGAGAACTGATTCTGGATGAGTAATAGAACATCTTAAACGTACCGAGCAAAAACTTCACTCGGGGCTCCCCAGAGAACTCATTATGCGCTAATCCTGCTTGTCACATAGCTCTACTACTCTGGGAACGACGAGGCACGAGTTCCCACATCAACCAGCCGCACTGTCACCACACCCGTCCAAGCATACTGAGGAGCTGACATCTGCGCAACTACTGGGCCTGAATGATCGGTGGAATACCATTAAACTCAGTGTGGAAATAACAGGCAGGCTCGTGCTGAATGTGGATCGTAGCATCAGATGGTGATCTTTGTTCCCTTTTCATTTATGAAGCGTCAGATGTCATTACCCTGACTGTGTTGTTCTTAGAGCTCTTTCTTAAAGCATGCGTTTAAGCAGACTTTAGTTTGTCTGTGTATGGAGTTTTACTGCAGGTGTTAAAGTGAAACAGACTTTGGTGGAGTTATTTGGCTTGTTATGTATGCAGTTGATGGGCTCCATCAGTTTGCCAGGGCACTTCTGTATCACGGCAACTGAAAAACACAACCACCTATCCAGCAAATTTGAGTCTAATATTCACTCTCTTTTAGCTCTGTTTTGGGTCTCTACCAACTCCTTAAAGAAATACCTGGCTCTTTTGTGGCTAAACGCTCCACTGCGTTCACCAGCTAGTTGCAGGTAGTGTTCAGTGGGTTTTTAGAGCTTTTTCACTGAAAACGACGCTGAGAGTGTGAACCAAAACTGTACAATTGCAGCCGAACAGCTAAACAATGAGCAGAAACTCGCGATAATGCTCCGTAAAGCCGAGGGGAGCTGCAGATTCGGGTGATAATTCTCTGTAGGTTCATCACAACGAGCAAACGTTACAATCACAGATCCTGCTTCTAAACACACTCACTTCTGGTGTCTTTACTCCATGATAGCACTCGTTTTAGACTCTGTTCCTGTACCCAGCATTTATAACTTATTTTGCTCATTGGGCAGCAGGTCTATGCTTCCAAGGTTAAATTAGGCATCACTCCCTGTTACTTCCTTTCCCTCCTTCATGTTAATCAAAGTAGCACTTTAGAAACAGACTTATGAGAAGTAAAACAGCCATAGAGCTGGAAAAGGAACATTTAACCAAATTTTTTTCAGCTCTAATCTGACACTGGATGCTCATAGTCTCATAGCAAGGGAGACTCAATGTCGTCCTACCTCTCTTTGTCGCCATCCCTCCCTGCATTGTTTGAAAACACCAGTTGTATGCCCATCTGCGCCTGAGGCCAGTGTTGGGGAGAAAGCCAGCTAGCATGTTTACCAGCGCCGCGGTTTGTTTTTGGCTTGTGTGTGCTGGTTAACTAGCTTGCCAGGATGAAAGCCTGGTGTGTTGACTTAGACGATTTAAAATGTTAATGTTTTTTCCTCTTCTTGTGAACTGATTAACACACAGAAACACTTGCATTTGCTTAATCTCCCCACCCATGTGGCCTAATATAACCAAATATACATATATTGTTAGGTTTTGCTCACTCACAGTGCTGAACCTCCAAGTTACTGCATTTGGATTTCTCTTGTTTTGGTTTATTTTGTGCAGCTCATTGCTTTACAGTGTCTGTTTTGTCCTTTTTCAGCTATTAGAGTCCACAGATGTTAAGGAAGATGCTGTCCTCTGCTGTTCCATGGAGGTACGGACCACACGCATGCACGTGCGCACACACACAGTTAATACTTGTCTTTGATTGAAGCAACAGGCCGCCTTGAAATTTGTCTAAGAGTCAGGTAACAAAATTGCATACAGTAAAACATCTTAAATGTTTGGAAATTCCAAGAAACACAAAAACTAACCCATTGAAGCCCATGTGTTATTTAAATGCGCAGTACTATAGCAATTGTGTTGAGTTAACCGTGTGCTCTTATTTTGAAATAAAGGCAAAATGACTAGAGTTGAAACCCTGATCAGCATTCATATTATTGGCTGGCTGCTGATCATGGGATTGCAGTGACAATGAAGTAGTAGGGTGTTCACCCTAAAACCTCTTGGTCATGATGCTACTGTCGATTTAAGCCTGCACCTTTGCAGGTTTGGTCTTAAGGACTTGACTCCAGATGAATGAGAAGAAATCCAGACACTTCTTAGAGTGTAAGAATGGTACTCTGGGTGGCAAACAAATCCCAGATGTTACTTACTAGCAGTCAGTCTCACTCACACACACACCTCTCTCTCTATGGCCAGAGGGTGTGTGAACCTCTGCTGTCTGACTGTATCCACAGTAACAAGGTGCCAGACGTTCCCACTAAGGGACACACACACACACTTTCTCTGACCTCCTGCCTCCCTTTGTCCCTTTCCTCTCCTCCAGTTGCAGAACATGGGGCGTCTCCTGGAAGAGCAGCTCCCAGAGATGATGATAGAGCTTCTAGCAGCCGTCAGGGACAAGATGCTTTGTCCAGCCGAATCGCCACTGACCCGCTCTCTCCTCATGGAGGTCATTGAGCTGCATGCACACCGCTGGAGCCCCCTGGAGGCTCTCACCACCCAATACTACAACCGCACCATCCAAAAGCTAACCACTACTGCCTAGCTCCCCCAGGAGGAGAGGAGACAAGCCCCCCTGACGCCCCAAGGAAACATTTTCCAGCTGAGCATCAATCTGCTCTTCTAGTTTTACCAAAACACAGGAATTTAATAATAACGTCACTCTTGCCTAAATAAATACGCGCTTAATGTTGGTATTCAACTTAACAGTACAATTCGATCACTTCTCCACCACAGGCGACCACTGCCACAAACCAACCAGACACCATCTACCAAACAGGTGGCCCCGAGCCATCAAAGCAACACTACATGTGGTGCTCAATCAATGAAAAAACATATTTGACACGCTTGAGGAAACACTAACCTATATATTATATATGGCCAGTAGGGGAGTGCTTGGCCACACAGAGTCCAGGAGCTCGCCTGACTGTCTGCTGAAGGATAAAGGAGGGAACAGACAAGAGAGGGGTCACATAGGGGAGAGGAGGAGAGGGCAGCAGCCTGCCCATAGGGAATAGAGAGATCCATACCCAAAGATGAATGGAAGGGGGGGGGGAGGTTAGGGGTCAGGGTAGTCCGTGTCAGTCTCTTCATTGTGTTCATTTGCCCACCACCTCCCCCCTCCTCTGTCTCTCCGTCAGCCCCTGGGGTCTGTGTGGCTGATAAAAGAGAGGAGGAGGAGGAGGCGGCAGGGAGTAGACACGGTGCTGTCTGTCTGAGCCGTCTGCCCCGCCGGGCCAGGGACCAGGTCAAAGAGCCTCGCTGTGGAGCGCCCCAGCTCCCACAGCTCCTCCCTGCCTTTGTTGCCCCGACTCCCCCGACTCCCCCCCGCCACCACCGCTGCACCCACCCAGCAGGAAGCCTTTTTGTGGGGATGAGACAGCGGGTCTGCTGGGCTGGGCTGAGGATAAGGATCAGGCTGGCTAGAGTAGGGTGGCAGATGGTTGCTTGAGCCCAGTGAGACGGCCCTCTGGCACCCCAGCTCTCTGCTCCCCGAGCTCCGGCCGGTGTCACCAAGAGAAGCAGTACAAATATTGCAGTGGTGGGGGGGCCAGCATTAGAAAAGCATTAAAAAAGTTTTTTGTTGTTACAGGGAAATGTCTATTCTCCTGTTACGCTGTGCATGTCCATGCTTTTTTAACCACATTGTTGATATTGTTTTCATCGTTTTGTTTTTTTATGTTAAAATGGATGTATGAGGTATTAGTGGTAGGCCTTATTGCACAGGTTTGATTTGTTTTGCACTGTTTTCAGGAGATTTGCTTTAAAATTCTAAAAAAGCAAAAGTTTTAATTTGTATCAATGCTCTTAGATTAATATTTAAGATCTTAGTAGTGAGAGAAAAGGGGTGGAGCATAGTGAGGGATTTTAGGATCTTTTAATGGACTGGTGGCCTTGTCAATTATCCTTTTTTTTTTTAATAGGAGCTCTCTTTTTTCGGGACCTGCTGAGGACTGAACAGTAGAACTTATTCACATCATCCTGTTGCTGAAGAAAAAACATTTGAAGAGGAAAAAGTGTAACAACAAAAAACAAGCATGGCACACAGAGAAAAGGAAGTGAAATGCTTCTTTAAAAATGTTCTCCTACGCAAGCCATTCTTTGCAGTGGACATATTGCAAATGTTTAATATCGACTGTATTTGATCTTGCTTTGTTTTTGAGAAAAAAAAAAATCTTATTGTATGACCTCATTAGCTAGTCATATGTGACCCTTATTCCAGCTAACGTCTGAACTATGATATTGACGTACCAAGCCAATCATGTACCATTTGTAAATGGTCTTTATAATCTGCATACAGTATATTTACAAGTATTTAAAAACATTGAGATAGAGGGGATAGTGCAGCAGGGGTGTTACACACAGGAAAACTGTGGTCGTGTGGCTAGAAGTTGGCCTTCACATGCATTACTATCAGGAAGTAGCTCATTGGTTGGGAGAGGACACACACACACTCACACTCAGTTTCCCATTGAATCTCTGTGGGCAGTGTTTTTATATTATTTTCTTTGTCTTGCATCAAGAATTAAGATTCTGTGGTAGAAACACATCCCAGAAGATTAGTTAGATGAGAAGGGTGATTTAAAGCTCACAAAAGGTTTTGGAGGTGTAGCCTAATCGTCTGTAAGTGTTTGCTTAAAAAGTAATTAGTTTTTTTGTCTTTTGTCTTTATTTTAATTCTAGGTTTTTATTTAAATTATTTAGCTATATACATATATACCCACACCTGTCTGGTGGGTTTTCAAGACATCTGAAACAGTTGTGATACCTAGCTTGCTGGCAAGTGTGTAAGTGTGGTATTACTGTGTTTTAGTTTATGAAAAGAAAAAACAAAAACCCATTGGTGAGTTTCCATTATGCAAAGAGCAACTCGCTCACACAGCAGATGGGGGCAGGTGGGGATCGCCCCGCCCCCCGCGCGTGCCCACATGAGTCATGACGATTGAATGAGAAATACCTTCATTTGCATATTCTCATAAATATTGAAAAAAACGAGGCTCCGGTCGGCACACAAACGAGCTGTAGATTGGCAATAGTGGGTCATCTATGTTCATAAGCTCTTGTATGTTTTGTTTTTCTAAGTAACTGAAAAATAAACTAACAGGAAAAAAAATAAAAATGTGACGGATCAAACTGTGGTATGTTTTTCTGTCTGCTCACATTACAGCACAGTCACATGAAGATGTTTCACACATCACAAAGGAAACACAATGGCTCACACACTTGTATGACGTGATGTAACCAGACAGACTGCGTAACTAATCTTAGCACTACAGGAGGTCATTATACTAACAATTCATACATGTGCACACTGGACCTCCTCATCTACACATCTTCGCCTTTACATCGTCACACATTAAACAGACCACACTTCAGAATTTTAACAACCGTGTGCGCTTCAGCCCGTCCTTGGCTAGTGATTTGCCTATGCTTAGGGCATCTCACCGGGAGCTCTCTGTGTCTGGGTTGCCTCCCCACTGAGGACCCCGTCCCTAGAACCTATAGAACGTCCTTCAGCACTCGTCCACATCAATCAACATAATCCTGTGTGTCGGAATATTTTAATGGATTTGACAGTGTGAAATGCGCTTTTTAAATTTTCCATCAACACTGCGAGAAGCTTTGTTTCCTTATTCTCAGCCGTGCCCATGAGAGATGGCTTCATGACAATCGTTCCGTTTCATTTAGAATTGCAACACGTGTATGCTCTGCTTTTTAACACTACACACACAGGGACAATAGGGAAGATGTTATCCATTAATAGACCAACTCATGCAGCAAAAGCAGTGTGTAAAAAAAAATAAATAAAAAAAATCATTCAGCTGGTGAAGTAGAATAAGAGCAGCACAAAATAAGTAAATGTAAAGAAAAGCAGGAGGAGATGAAGTGAGAAAACGTGTAGATACATATTGAGAGAAAAATGACTGGATTTCGGGACAGTATAGGCGACCTATTGAGTTATAAATGTAAATGCTGGAAGAAAGACAGAGCCGGTCCTTCCTGACAATTAGCATCACGGTTAATTTGGCTCTGTGCAGTGAAAACAGACAGTTGAACGGGCACGTTAGCCCTGAGGGAAAATGTCTCGCTGGCTGACTTTGCTGCTGGAGCCGAAACTGGTAAGATACAGTAGCTTTTTGTTCAATTTAGAATCAGATCGCATTACAACAAGATGGTGTTATTTGTCTGCAAGCAAAGCGACGCAATGAGGGGAAGATTAAGAGACTTAAAGACTGATGGATGAAAGGTATATATCGATTGATGTAGGCTGTTTTTACCGTTGGAAGTTCCAAATGAAAATCTTTGCAAAAGTTATTGATGTGGACTGGAGCCGAAATGACTAGTCAATTAATCAATAAAGGTCATTTGGCATCTAAATACTACAATACCCAAGAGCCTCAGCTGTCGTTGCTAGGGAGAAGAAGCCAATCAGAGCGGTAGAGTTCGAAACATTTTGTTGCTTAATTTGTGAATAAAGCAGTGCAATTCATCCATAATTAATCCAGAATCCAAAAGTGAATTGATTTCATATTATTGTATTACCCATTTTCTCATCACTGTAATTTAACCTTCAAAATTCATCTTGGGAGTCAAAGTTAACTTCTAACTCGATCCTTTTTATGTATTCGGGCCTGTACCTGCGACTCTTTAATCAAAGTACAGACATTTTGTTTTTGTGCTCTACATTTTTCACAACATTCTAATGTTTCAGAAACTACTAAATTAATCGCGTCATCAAGAAAACGAATCAATAATGAAAAAATTCAGTAGATGTAGCCCTAAAATGGACTACAGGAATAAATTTAATCATGCATGCTTCACGGCGGCGTATCATACCCTGATCTTTGCCTGCTTTCTGTGCATTGATGGATGAATGGATCTGTGTGTGTGTGCGAGCTCAGGGTGACTCACACCCGTACCGTCACACTATTTGAGCCAAGACAAAAGCAGGCTGCATCTCAGTTGGCCTTGATGA
Organism: Gadopsis marmoratus; assembly: GCA_036023855.1. Lineage (NCBI taxonomy): Eukaryota > Metazoa > Chordata > Actinopteri > Centrarchiformes > Percichthyidae > Gadopsis > Gadopsis marmoratus. The sequence goes on from JAVQJF010129622.1 coordinate 43,536, forward strand.
CGAACCAAAGACCAGGAGGGAGGACACTCGCATTAAGATAACTGCTCACACGCTCAAACACACTCAGACGCAAACTTAAGCAGCCAGCAGATCCTGTGTTCAAGTATCTCTTTGTGGACGCGTTCTTCAGTTGTCTGATGGCTCACACACTGTGTTTTTTAGACCTTTATTCTTTTTGTGTGCCTGCCCTCCCGTCTGCACAGCGTGCATCTTTCTGTTGATTGATCAGCATCACAAACAAACTGGAGGAGAATACAGAATCTATTCTGTTTGGTCCGAGGGGTACAGAGGCCAGATATTGTGTAAAACAAAGTGAAGTTAAAACACACCGAAGCATCCCCAGATGTTTTCCTACAGTACGCTTTGCTGTGGGAGAAATCAATAACTGTGGGCTACGAAGTGGTTTTAGCTCGCTCTCTTGACCTTTCCATCTCGGCAGCAGCTACTGCGCTCTAGTTTATTCCACTGCCCAAAAAACAGATTCTCTCTCAACTATATTTGGATTCAGACATTTTATTTGGCCATCATGTACTGATTCTGAAGTCTAATGTGGATCTCTGCACTATATGTCTTTATTAAAACTGCTCTTAGTACCACTACTTCTTTATGGCTGCTACCTAATTAAATCTCTGTCATTTCCACATGCCTTAACATTTGGACATTCACTCGGTATGGAATACTACTCATTTCTCATTGTAAAGTACGTTAACTGTGTTAAACTGAGCCTGAGATTATGTGTTGTCCTGCCTAAAGCAAGATTAAATTAACAGACCAAGATATGCCTATAAAATCTGGAAGATGCCACATTTATTATCTGACAGAGGTTTTTGTATTTGGCTTCTCTGTTGGTTGTGTCTATGTAGTGGTGTTGTTGCTGTTTATGTGTTGTTTATTGCCTCCACCCTTGAACAATAAAAGTAAATAAACTACTCCTTTTCTCACAATTGCAGACTGACAGGATGCAGGGTATAACAAAGTGCCTATTCATATGAATAAAACAACAGAATATAAAGAAATGGTACAAACTTAACTAGCACAAGCCTAAAAGAATATTAGTGCTTGGATACAGCAGCCCCCACACACACACACACACACGCACACTTTTTATATCAAAATTGAGTTTTTTGAGGAAAAGTAAAATGTGATCCCAACCGGAGCGGAAACTGGAAAGCTGTATTCCTGCTTCCTGGACTGGCAGTGGAGGAAATTATGTCATGACCTGCCCACTTCCTGAATTAACTGTTTCAGTGGAGAACCTGCCGAGTCTGTAAATCAACCAAATTATTGGTTTCCGGGGCTGTGAAAGGATTACATCACCGTTCCTTCATTTGCACCATCAGATACTGGGTGGATCTATTCAGCCTAAAAAGAATTTCAGCGCCTCCATTCAACAATATAATTAACAAATATAACCGAAATCAAGGTGCAGCAATTCACCTATACCTTAAATGGCAGCAGAATCAAGCATCTAAACATCTACATTTATCAAAAACAACAGTCTACACTATCTGAGGGAAGAAGAGACTATGCCAGCATGAAGAAGAACAAAAATCAATTTTGGGATACACCGTGATTAAAAAAGTAAGTCTTACTCTCTTAAAACAGATCATTCTGACCTCTTACGGGTACAAATCAACTTAATATCAGAATTGTCCAGAATCAAGTGCAATTCTGGATTCAAGTGAACCAATCTGCCTTATTTCAAGATACATTTCAAGAAAATTCTAGAAACCGCTTCATTTGTAACAAAGAGTCTACAGCCATGCTAGTTGCTCTGTGACGCTGTACTGTAGGCAAAGTGATGCTTTGAGCTAAATGCTAACATGCTGATGTTGAGCAGGTAGAATGATTACCCTGTATACTGTCTTAGCATGTTAGCATGCTAAACTTAGTTTTGCACGTAAATAAACCAAAACACTGGATGAGTTAAAAATTTGACCCGATGACGGAGCTAAATTAAAAAGTCATGGGATCACCAAAGTCAGTGGGCTTCATCCTCTGGGTACCATGAATGTATGTACAAAACATCATGGAAATCCATCCAATAGTAGGAAAGAAAAGTCTCTCCAGTGGTGGACTGACCCAACAGACTGACATTCATCGCTTCTAAGGACTCAATACTAGACAGAAAGGACTTGATGATATGCTGATTTTTGTAAACTGTACAGTGCATTGTGGAAAATGTGTAGTGCCATCATCACAATGCCTCAACAGTTTCATTATACAGTATGGACACGGCGAAAAAAATGTCCATGCATTATTGTACTAAGACACAAAGAGGGACCTTATGACTCCAGGATGTTCTCTTCTTACAGGCTCTGTGATATAATGAATATACACTATATGAACAACAGTGTATCTGAGTGACGCACTAGCCATTTGAGCCCAATGAATGCATAATGCACTTACAATATTATTTCTGCTGCATGAATATGAATTGCATGCTTTCATGTATGCCAGTGACAGGTCTTAAAACAGCTTGCTTTTAGGTGAGGAAACATGACGTCTTTGTTGTTCAAGGGGATGTGTACCCTTGCAGTGGCCTGGCTTAGAGGTGTGCTGCAGTAGGCTACTCTCACTTTGTTGCTGCCAACAGCAACACACACGCTGCCAACGTCAACAGACGGATCTTCATACAGGGAGAGGGGAGAGCGAAGGTGAGGGAGAGGGGGAAATAAAGAAAAAAAACTTCAGACACTGAAACTGGAGAGTTTCACAGAGAGGAATCAGTAGCTTGTGTACAGAGAAAACAAACGGAGGGGAATCATTAGACCATTCTCTCTCTCTGCCTCCAATCCCGCTTACAAGGTTCATCTCGGCTAAATGCTATCATTTATGAAGAATGGTGTGTGTGTGTGTGTGTGTGTGTGTGTGTGTGTGTGTGTCATTTCCGAGCCTGACCAGACCAGCCGCCCAGAAGTGTGCCTTCCTTTGTAGCTGACAAGGCGGCGTGAGCAAAGCTTCCGCTGTGATCTGCACTCAGTGACGGATCACTCAAGCAGAAATCAACATACAAAACACACACACACACACACCATAATTAGAGACGGGAGAGGGACATGGGTAACATCAGCAGAGCCTGCCCTGCTCACTGGAGCAGAAGTGAACACACACACAGCAGCCGTTGGAGGTCGACGGAAGTGTCCGCAGATAAGCAGTGGGAAGTAACACCTGATGTCTTTGTTGCCAGGCTCCCGCCTAGTGACTGTCATTGTGGCAACCCGCTGTGACAAGCACGACCCTGTTGCTAGGCAACCTGAACTTCTGCGACTGATATTCGGAAAGTTCTGTGGTGAGAGCAAAACTGAAAGAGAAAAAAAGGAGAGAAGTACAGAGGACTGGATTCAGACCTTCGTGTATAGAAAAAAAAAAGGAATACAAACACTAAGGAGTACATGAAAATCTGTGGACAGCTTATCAAAGGAAGCAGCGAAGCACAGAAACAGCAAGGACTGACATTTCAGCCCGAGTGTGTCTTCACTAAAACTGCTGCATCTGTCTGCCTTCTCCTGCTTTTGCAGACCCGCTGCCCTGCGTGCCAGCAGACCTTTGATTTGTGAGGTGGCATGCGGTGCAAGGCGTGTTCCCAGTATACTGTGCGTATAAACACACATAAAAGAGCTCAGCACACAGCCGGTGACTCACATGGACTCTTGTACAAGACACTACTCAACTGAATGCACCTCATCTACAAAGCCTGCTTCTTCAGACCCCTCCATGCTGAACACTACATGTATATGTTGTGTCAAGTGTGCTTTTGTACTACCTGCAGGACAATTCTCTATGAACTGTATGTCCACAATTATTGTGCATAATAGAGGCTTAATATAATTTAATTGATTAATTAATTTACTATTCAATAGATTAATTGTTGCGTCTGTTTAATGTTTAAAGCATGTTTTTTTCTTTTGTCTGAGCAGCAGCCAAGGACATTTAAACAACACTAAAATAGGGATTAACAAAACACAGTAAAACCTCCCACTTAAGATGCTGTATATATTTATGTCATGTTTGCTCAGCCAGTTGTCATGGTGAAACAGATGCTGTTTTTACATCGACAAATAAAAATCACCTTAAAAACACCTTTTATAATAATATATTGCTTGATGAACAAGGAAAAATACGTGTGTCAATTCCTACACTGAATATTTGAAAGTGCTGCATTGATCATTTTACATATAAACGAACAAAGCCATGTTCATATAGTAGTGGTAAATGTTTAGACTGTCACCGACATTTCAGGAGCTAAAAACAAGTTGTTAAAAGTCAGATTAACCTGACTTGTCTATTAATGGCAGAGGATGATTCAGAAGGTTATTCGGTGGTAAAGCTACACCCCTAAATATAACTGTTGGTGTCCAAACTGTATCAGAATTGGCATTATGTGAATACTTGGTGAGTCAGGCTGATTTGACTGGTGAGTGTCAAACGCCCACCAGTTCCGGGCATCGCTGTAGTCTCTCTGTCTAAATGATGCTGCGTTACACGGTTTTGTAATCCACTATCATTAAGGATGCATTGATTTGTATTCGAGAGCGCTCACTTCAACAGGACTTTGATCGTCATCCTAAATATTATATTTATATCAGATGATCAATTCTAAAAAGAGATTGCACCGAGTCTGTGCAACCTTTTCTTGGACCAAAGGCAGGAAACCACCTTCCAGTGAGGTGGGGTTTTTTCAGATTTTACACATATCTTTGAATTATTTATTTGTAGCATAGCAAAGGCATTTCACTTACACAGCGATATCTAGCTAAAGTTAAAGAACATTAGTTAATATTAGCTGCTGGTCGTACCAGCCAAGGCTGTAGCGGCAAATCCCCTACGTGTATTGGATTTTTATTGCCTATGAATTAATTTATTTAACCATTTATTTATTACATTATTAAAATTTCACACAGGCTTTCTTGACACTGCAAAGAGAGGTTCAATAAGTACGTTTTTCTTACTCTGCTGCGTCCAAATAAAACTTGACGGTGGAAACATTTGTTGTACTTCAAGCCAGAAAAGGCTTGCGGGAGGCTTGAGCCTATCGCAGCATGCAGGGCAACAACCTGGACAGGTAGACCGTCCATCACAGTGCTACTGCAGACAAACATGCAACCACGCACTGCCACTTCCACCTCCATCACTAATCCAGAGCGCCAAATCCACTTGATTTGGGTGTTTAGGAGGTCAAATCTGAGACACTCCCCGTGTTTCACATTAAGAGCACTGCCTGACATTTACATCCCGTTTTCTCTTTCGAGATGTGATCATTTTCCACCATCAGCCTGAGATGTGCAAAACAGAATCACAATATCTAGCAACTCAGAGACGGTTAATGAATGTGCTGTGACTCGAGGCCAATGCAACGAGAATAGGTAGCATACTTACGCTGAGACGAGAGCTCAGTTAATTCATCTAATTAAGAGGTTTTCTTGCAAGCGCACCAGTTCACCACAACATTTTTGGTTTACTTGTACTAGCTGAGCTTTGAAGTCTGGTAACAAAAGAACAGTAAAAAATGAATTAATAAACAGAAAACAATTGGCCAGTGTGTGAATTATTCAGAACGTCTTCATTATTTCTGTCTGTTTCCACTCCAGCAGGTTAAGCTCTCTGAAGTCTTTCATCGCCCAGTACATCCAACACTAAAAGAGTTATTCTCTTCTTTATTTTCCCCCTTCATCTTCTCCCCACCCCCTCTGTCCCTTTTTACTTGCACATAACGATGCTCACATGGCACCTGCAAGCTCACACACACAAACAGACACATGGATATTATGTACAGTAGGTGTCTTTACATATATCGTCTTCTGGTCTCCTAGTAACCACAGTTGGTGCAGCCAGCAGTAGAGCAGCTGTCTGCTGTTTTGTTAGCAGTCGTCTGTCTGACTGACGGAGACCGTGACCACGTTAATGTGAATACATATGGAAACGCATCTCTTTCAAAACAAAAAGGTGGACAAACCTTTTAGCAAACATGGCTGACAGACTGCTGACAGATTACATCAAAACCTGAATAAATGAGTGGATGCAGATGCCTCCATGCACAGTCACAGACTGCTTTGATGAGCATGATGTTGACTGACATGTTAGACAGTAGTCTCAAATCATTAATAACACTATAATAGCTTTTGTTGGTAGTGGTGGAGGCCGCCGTTACCCTGCTGCAATCAGATTGCTTACCTAGGCACGATGGAGTCGCAGAAAAATAGCAATGCTCTCTTTACATTCTATCAGAGCTGTATTCATTATTGACAACAGAAAGTCCTAAAGCCACTGCTTCACATTAAAAGAGATAAATTGGATCCAGAACCTGTAGAAGTCTTTTATTGTGAACAAGTGTTTTTAGCGGCCTAAAGAAGTCCCCAGCTCCGCAGAGTGACGCAAATCCACGGACGAGTCCTGGCGGGGGGGTAGTTCAGATATGTCTGTAATAGCAGCAGGACGGAGAGGCTTTTTAGACAGCAAAGATCACAGCTTAAAAGTTGTAAAAATGGCATAAGCGATGGTCGGTGGACATCATGGATATCGAAGAATCCACGTTTGAATGGCCTGAAAAGGCACATTGCCTGCTGGTGAATATTAAGCAGCAGCTGTATTTTTGTTGTATCCCAACAAATCTATCTTTGTTGATGTCTTTGTTTGTTAGCCTCACAAAAGCTTTCAACTATTAACAGCAGTCATAGATGCTCATTTAATGACAAATGAAAGAAACGAATTGCAACTTAACTTCGGCTCTCTATTGGCGTTTCTTTAAAGAATCCATAACAAGAAGCATGGAGGCTGTTCTGGTGGTGCTGGCCCACCACCTTACTAAGACACTTAATGTTGAGTTACAATTGTCTTCAATCTGTATTGCCAGCAATGTTAAGTGTATTTCACATATCAGTGCAGCAGAACCAGTAAAGGTTTTGTGATGATATATTTGTCTGTTTGGTTGTCAAAGTGGTAGGTTAACGCGAATTCCGGTACTGTGTGATTGTTCATACTGATACATAACTGTTTTGACATGGAGTGTGGACAGAAAACTACAAAGGTTAATCAATGAGAACATAAAACCTTACAGGTGCTTCTTTTTTCCTCCCAGAGGCTTCCTGCTGACATTTTGATCATCCCCCTGCCTCTCACTGTGGGCTCGCATGACAAACAGCCCCGATGCCTTTTGGGAAACCCAGACAGCACAGGCTGTCCACAATCTGACGGACTCCGTTTTACGTCCTCCTACACACACACACTCCGTCCCTGGAGTGTATCACACTCTTTTTTTCCTTCTTCTCTGTATTTCTGTTTAGCTGTTATGTCTCTCCCTGTATTAAGGTGGAGCAGACAGTTCATTGTAACGTGTCTCTCTTTGTATCATGATGTTTTCAGCACATGAACACTCGGTGATGGAGGCGAAGAAAGATCCCCCGCCCCCCCCCCCCACAAATTTAAACTGGATCATGAATTGTATTTCATCATGAACCTGGTAAAGGCCCTCTGCTAAACCGATGTTAAAAATGAGATTTGTAGTGATGCGTTGAATTTCCATTACAGAATCTTTATGTCTCCCTGAGGTAACGATGTATATTACTGCTCCTTTATGACAATAATAACATGCTTAATGAGCGCAGATATTATACACACTCTATATGGCCTGGTAATCTTCATCCAAGAACCATACTTTTCATTAAATATGTACCCTTTTTTGACATTGAGCCATGAGTGAAATGCCAATACAATATATATGATAATTACAATGTGTGGGCTGGAGCATGTCTCACGGCTTAAGTCATTCGTTATCCATCTCCCCAGGTTCTCGTGTGTGTGTGTGTGTGTGTGTGTGTGTGTGTGTGTGTGTGTGTGTGTATATGCCGGTAAATGCTTCACTTAATGTAATCTGTATGAAAGACAGACGTAATGTTTCAGTCTGCCCTCTACCCTACCCAAAGTATCCAGCAGATGAGTGGATGTTACAACAGATCGTGTGTGTGTGTGTGTGTCAGAGACTCCGTGGCTGCACTTCAGACACAAGGCCCGCAGACAAAGGACTATTCATCGTCTCATTCAGGCAGTTGCGAAGGCCGTCTTGGAGACACTGGGGCTGACGCCGAGATTGGCGGCACTGGGAGCAACAATGGTGACATTATTTGGTGTCAGCACAACTACGCCAAGCTTCTCAGAAGAATCGACTCTAGGCCCCAGCTCCAAATGCTGAAAACACGAAACAGACGTGCACGAGCGTCGGATATGTTTGTGGATGAGTGGCGTGTGTGTGTGTGCGTGATACAAACAAAGTAAGACACTGCCATTCAAAGAAGTGTTCAACAGTTGTGATGGTGATGCTTCTCTTCCCAGCAGCAGTAGGTGTATGTTGTCTTGTTTCCTATCTCACTCAAGGTGACCGGCTTCTCACCTCTTCACACAGCCTCACAAACCCTCATTGTTGTTTTACGCCGTGCCGGTGAAGAGCACACGGTTCAACTCCTCAGCCTTTCACAAGCTACTGCGTGTTTCCTGCTTAAAACTCTGCAACAAGTCAAGGGAACAAAAGATTCAAGTCACTCAAGGCTGGTTTTTTATTTTTTCTGGTGGATTGCTCACAAGCCGCACATCCCATAATAAGACAACAAATGTTGCACACGGCACAGACTAATTAGTTTGTAATTGCTTTGGATAACTCACTGACTTTTGCCTTTTTAAATCGATCAATTTGAACTGTACCTTACCTTAATGACAAATATGAAGAATATCTCAACTAAAATTATTGACAAACCCTTTACACCATCAGATAGACTTGATTTGATTTTATCTGATTTGTGTATTATTGGTACACACATGCTAGTTAAAGTGAGACATTACTGGACTTAATTGCTCATCATCAATTTGTGCCTCTCCCTGACAGATTGATTAAGTTATTGATAGCCACAATGGCCGTGTTCTATAGTGACCTAGCATCTCGTAATGGCTCATGCTATTGATCTAAATTATTAATAAAGCACACACCTTACACGTTCTCATTCTAACATGAAGATCACGGCATGTGGTGAGATGGGGGGGATGGTGAAGGAGGCAGAAAGACCAGGAATACTGGGATGTCGATGAACGGAAGGTGAAGAAATTGACAACAAAGAAAAGTAGACTGGTCAGACACAAATTATTTCACTCCTGATGAGTCAGAGAAGGAGAGAGCTGCTTACATGTGGTGCTTAAATCCACCTTCTGCTGCTCCTGTGTGTATTTACAGTGCAGTCTAACGTGTGTAAAGAGCGACTGTCGGGCCAGTAATTAAACTCTAGTTTGTCTTAACATGCGCCTCAGAGCCAAGGGAAACATCAACGTGTCAGAATTAACATACAGGTGTAAAAACCTGTTCGGCCCTCTGAGCCACAGGCTTGGCTGATGTATCCATGTCAACACGCATATCCTAAACTGCGGGCTGACTAACACAGGCCGAGGTGTACTTGAGTGTGCATTTAGAAACTTTTAAAACAACTTGACTGAGAGGTGACCTTAGATCAAAAGCCAGGTGCCAGATGCAGAAGCAGGCAAATCAGGTGCCATTATTTTTGTTTCTTTGTAAAAATACTGGTGGATTTAGCCCATTAACTATAAGAATATATTTACTTTACAGCTCTTGAGTTTTTAGACTGATTTCCTACATTTCAGACAGCCACTGGTTTGCACTTTTACACGATGAAAATCAACTTGCACCATTTGCTTGAGATAAGGAACCCAACAACTAACACGACTGAATGAATGGGCTGAAACTTGCAATACAGGTCTGGTCGAGGAAAATCAAGTTTTATAATCTGACGAACGTTTCTTCAAATGGAAAAAACCTGTAAAACATGATGACTAAGACAAAGATTTAGCCAAGCTTCAACTTTCCTTTTAGATTAATTAAGACTTTTGCCCCCCCCCCCCTACAAAAGGTGTATCAAATACACCCAAATGTAATCACAGAGTGCAACGATGCAGCACAAGCATTTCACATCAGAGGAGAATTTGGGAGAAAGTAAGTCAGACTAATGGGGGGGGCTGTTTACGACGTTGATGATGAGCTTGGAGATGCTGCTTTTTGGAGGTTAGGTTTCAGGTAGCTATGAGTTTAAAAGGAGAACAGATGAGGGGGGGGGCAAGAGGAGAGAAGATTGAATTTAGGAGAGGTTAATGTGCAACGTTAGATTTAGATGAGACAGAATATGTTCCCTTAATGAGAGAGAAAGACATGACGGAGAAAGAGGAGACAACTAGGAACATCCTCAGTCAGTTAGCTGATACTGATAGAAGTTGACACTTGGGCCTCTTCATCCACCTGAGACACCTCTTCACAAGTACACTCTGTCTGTCACCCTCACAAACACACACACAGACTCACCCTACATATGCAAAAAGCCATGGATGCCTTTCTTGCAATATGAGCATTAAAGCATATGTGTGTGTGTTTCTGTCTGCCTCATTGCATCATCACCCCTCTTCTGCCTGGCGGGTTTCCTGTTGATGAGCAAAGCAAGAAAAGCGAGAAGAAAAAAAAAATAACTGAAGCAGAACATGAGAGACGCGCTGTATGAACTGTTAAACTTCCCCAACCCACCCCCCATCCGTCTCTCACACACACACACACACTCCTGCACGCTGCTCTTTGTCCCAGCTCTCTCCCCTATCTCCTCTATTCCAACCCTTTCTCCTCCCCCCTCTCGTTCTATTCAGCCTCCTTCCTCTCAGTCACTGCCTTTGACCTCTGCACAAGAATAAAAGCCAACCTTACGCGTCAGAGGAGGGTCACTTGCACATTGGGAGGTCAAGGAGAGGTTGCGTTCGTACCCGGGGTGCTGCTACTCTCCCAAAGGACTGTAGGCAACGTGACAAGGACGAGGCTGGGGGGAGGTCCCACTTGACCTCAAGGAGTCATGTGTAGATGTGCAGCTGTATGCTTCCAATGGCTGCGCCTGTAAGAGTTTTATATTATCACTATGCTGAATATGGATGTGCCATTCAAAAGACTATACAGGTATTTGTTCAGTTTAAGAAATGAATGGCAGAAAATAAATCTTGAAATTCACATTTAGAGAGGGGATGTGTTGGTGATTTACAGCATCTATACCCCAATAAAAATGCTAACAGCCTTTTCTGCCCAAATAGAGCGGATATTTCTTATTATATCAACATATTTTAAAACAGCTTGTCATGACTGTTTTATATATTTTGCATAAAAAAAAAATCGTCCATCCTTCATTTTCTCTTTATCATTCCTGCTGTCTCTGGGGTGTGTGTGTCCAGTGATTGTCTGCCTCCTACAAACTGATCCGTCTTCCTCAGAGCGGGTGACAGGTTCCTCTGTGTCTCACAATAGACAGACAACCCCCTCTCACACACACACACACACACACACACACTTGCTGTACAGCCAGATGGGCTTGGTCCCCCATCGCCAGACAAATTAGGTTTGGGCCCCCAGATTAATATTCAGGCAAAGCACTGGCTCTATATAATTGAATCATGGTGCCATGAGTGTACAACAGGGGCTACTTTAGATGCAGCCACCATGTGCACACACACACACACACACACACACACACACACACACCAACACTTGGTTGCCAGCTGTGCTCGGTTATCTGTCTGCTGGTTGGGGGCAGGTCATGAATACAGAATGACAGCTCTCTGTGCACCACACATTGTTTTATGGTAGATTTTACATTCAAGTCTCCATTCCACAGATATTCCACGACTACATGTGAAGAAAAGGGCATAAAAACATACACATCATTTCCTAACCATTTGTTATCACGAGGCATGCCAGCCAAAAGTGAAACTAAAAGAACAACAAGAGTAAAATCAAAAACAAGTTGGTGCAGCTAATTAGAGCTGGACTGATAAATTGGCCAGGACAAAATTAGATTATCTGTGTCTTTGTGTATGGCAGCAAGAAATTGTTGTACAGAAATATTTTCAGTATAGAAAGTGTCTCTCTCTGTCATTTTTCAGCTGTAAAATGTTTCCGGTCAGTACATATTGGGGTCACAATTATTACCAAAAAAAATAAATGATTTACTGATCATTCCACTGATCACTAAAAATGTTTGATTATCAGGAAAAGTCTTAAAAAGCAATGAATTAAGTTCACTCAAGAACACAGCTTCAGCGGGTATTTAAAAGTCTTATATTTAATTTCTAAAAGTCTAATATATTTTCTCTTGGCTGCCGCAGTAATGTTCTGAAATGTTTTTCTATTAGATTGCAGGCTGACATTATACATCTATTAACTAAAAACAGTAGCTTGTGTTCGCAGGAGGCTGTTCAATCCTTTTTGTGGCATTCCTGTCCGCGCCATCAAGACCTGAAGCAAACACCGTCACTACTGCTAGCTACAGAACTCTCAAATATTAATATCTGTATGAGTCTCAACAATCCAGCATGGGTCAGGCTATGCTGCTCATTTCTTCTGGCTGGCCACTGCTCATACAGTCCCCCATCACTGCTGGCATCTAGACATTTTAGCGGCAGACACCAGCATTTAGCTTCTAGTCATCTTGGCAGTGTTATCTGTGAACAGGCTCCACTGTGTCCTCCCAGAGGGAGGTCTGAGAGCAGAGTCAACCATTAAATACACACAGAGCAGGCCTTCTTCTGCAGTGTATGGCTGAAACTTGTTTCTTGTTGTGTTGTGGTTTAAAATGTTCAGTTAACTCCGCCCACGATTGCTGCCGTTCATCTTTATTAGACAAGGAACAAGCTGGCTAGGAGACCTTCAATTATAGGACTCAGTTACAGTTAATGTCCCTGCATCGATAATGCAATCGTTTCGTCAAACAATATCCAAACTATAAAATTCTCTTGAACCTGTGATGCGTTGCTGTATGGAATGTGAAAGGAATCAAATATTTAAGTTTCCTTTTGATAACGCTTTCTTTTTGATTACGTATGCTTTTTCAATGAACATTCATTCATTAACCATACTGCTTATCCCGAAGGGTCGCGGGGGGGGCTGGAGCCAATCCCAGCTAACATTGGGCGAGAGGCAGGAAACATGTTCAATGAACATTTTGTATAGTTTTTTTTGTCCAACATCTTTTGACAGGGAAAAAAAAAGTGCTGTAAACAACCTTCGAAGCTAAATGAAATTAACATTATTAGCAGGATTTTACTTGAAAGAGCACAGATTTTTTAATTTGTAGAAACAACATTGTGGAGACTCAATGGTTCAGTGGCTCACTTCCTTCAAAAAAAAGGCACATGTTGGTTTAAATATTTAACTGGGAAGGTTAGTTCGGCCCCTCAGAAAAAAGCAATTTGGTCCAACAGGGAACACAAAGGTGCTTCAGGGAATCGCTATTAGATTTTCAAATACAGCATGTACTGTACCGGTCACCCAATCAATCCGGTCAGTCGTGTCAGCCATGGTTTAAAGTAAAGATGCTCAGGAAAGGCGCCATTTTGAATTCAAATGGGGTTTTTATTTCCCAAAAGGTTACTTCTGGAGATGCAAAATATTGATCCTAATAATAGAACAGAGTGCTAGTCTGCTCAGCTAGCTGCTAGACTGCCCACTCATCTTTTACCCTCACACACACACACACACACACACACACGCACGCATGCATGCACACTCACACCTCCACAGTCTCCTCTGCTTCCTGTTCTCTCACAGGCTGTCGCCCTCACAAGTTGTGGTGCAGAGAGGGGAGGTGTGACACACACACACCACTTCATTTCTCACCAGGCTTTTTATGTCGCTCACACACCACCACCTCCTCCTCCTCCTCCTCCTCCTCCTCTCGTCTCTCACACTCTGTCGCACTCAGGGTTCAGTTGTGGGTTAGCTGGCACAGTCGGCACATATTGGATTTCGTGTTGACTATGCGACTGATTTCCCCGTTTGTTTCCATCAGTGTTAGCATATTTCGTTAGGGTTTCACATGAGAGGCAAACACTGTATCGTCTTTCAATACTCAGCATGTACAAATAAGGCCGCAAGAGATGCCACTTCTTTTCTCGTTCTCAAGCAAGAACAGGTCGAGTGAAAAGACCTTTGCGCCAGTGAAGTGATAATGGTTCCCCATCTGCACCTTTTTGGTAATTTCATAGCTCCTCTTGACATCTCCTGTGGTAAAATGAGCGGGGAGAAAACTAGAGGCGAGTGAAGGTACCAATCAGTGTCGTTTTGGCATAAACACAGCCTTTGCTCCTCCAACTATTCAAACCCAGCCTCAGCAGCACAGACAGTAAGACATGCTAACCAAAGCTGTGAAAACTGCTTTACTTAGCAAAGATACACATACAGCTCTCCAAAATCACATCAGTGCTTCTCTTTGTCACTTTCATATAAATTCTTCAATTGCTAGATGTAACTACAAACACGAGTGTGCGACTAAGGCCGTAATGCCAGTGAGGCTGAGCCTGTTCTATGGTAGAGGGGTATCTGTCATCCACAGCTGTTTGTATCCTGTGTGAGACCCATCAATTTCAGCTGATTAAATGCCCACAGTCATCTTATCTGAAGGCAGCAGGACAGGTAAGGGCGCTCCACTGGCAGCCGTGAATTCGAAGGGATGTGCTGCACATTTTCCAAGAGCTGCTGATTATATCCACCACTTCCTGTGTGGGTGCCTTGGTTACATCGTGCACAGAGAGAACCAGACTTCTCTGCTTTCGTCTACATTAAATTGGTTGGCTTGGTTCTGCACAGCTTATAGTTTATAGAAATTATCGGGGAGAAGCAAGTACAAAATATGATTCACACAAATTCACACGGAAGCCAAATGTAGTATGGGTCTGTCCCAATACCTACACTTGCAATCTTGCGCACTTAAATCTGCAGTAACTGATTTTAGCAGTTACAGAGAAATGTTCATTTGGAGTCGTGCTTGTGGTGACCTGATGACTGCAAGTCCAATATTCCCTCTCCTTCTACATCTGTTTGGTCTCTACCAACTCCTGGGGAAAATACATGGCTCTTTAGCTACTAAATGCTCTACTGTGTTCATCAGCTAGTTGTTAACTGTCTCTGCTATTTGGTGCCTGATACCAGCATTTAGCTTCTAGTCAATAGTCTTAGCAGCGTTATGTGTGAACAGGCTCCACTGCGCCCTGCCAGATCCCCTGGAGGGAGGTCTGAGAGCAGAGTCAAGCATTAAATACACACAGAGGAGGCCTTCTTCTGTGGTGCATGGATGAAACCTGTTGTGTTGTGGCTTAAAATGTTCAGTTAACTCCGCCCCGATTGCTGCTGTTCATCTTTATTAGACAAGGAACCAGCTGGCTAGGACACCTTCAATTATAGGACTCACAGTTACAGTTGATGTCCCTGCATCGAGAATGCAACGTGCCACTTTATGTGTAAAAAAAAAAAACCAAAACTAAAAAGTGATCTTGAACCTGTGATCTGTTCACGTATACACTATGCTGCGTGTAGTGCGTGTATGCTATAGCTAAAAGGAATCAAATGTTTAAGCTTTCTTTTGACCATTTCTTTTTGATTACGTATGCTTTTTGAATGGAAGATAAGGCCGCAAGAAATGCCACTTCTTTTCTCGTTCTCAAGCAAAAAACTGATCGAGTGAAAAGACTTTTGCGCCATTGAAGTGGCAATGGTTCCCCATCTGCATCTTTTTAGTAAATTCATCCTCTTGACATCTCTTGTGCTAAAATGAGTGGGGAGAACACTAGAGGCGAGTGAAGGACACCAATCAGTGTCGCTTTGGCATTTGTGCCGGGCAGGTAGGGAGTTTTTAAAGCTTTTTCGGTGAAAACAGCTGCCTGCTGAGGCCAAAAACGACGCTAGGCCGGTGGCCTAAGGTGCGTCCAACCCACACATAAACAAACACGCTTAAAAAATAAATAAATAAAACACTGAATAAGAGCAAGCCCACATTAAAATCAACCAAAAAAACAAAAAAAACAAAAACAAAAGAGCACACCATGCTAGTTGCTCCATTACCATAATAGACGCCACACATGATCACAACAACAGAGCCAATAATGACATTCTTCATAATGCCACACGTTTATTAACTCACACCACAACATAACTAACCAGAGAAGAGAAACAGCAGTGCACATTTCACCTCAGACTCAACCTCTCCCTAAGGCACAGAGCTTTGCCACTGTAATCTACTGTACTCTCTCTGGCCAGATGAGGGTATTAGTAGCATGAATAATTAGGCCAGATGTCCTGTTCTGGGCCAGCAATACCCAACCACTTCCCCAGAGTTCACTGCAGACACACAGAAGGAGTCCTCATGAGAGGCAAGCACAGGACGGTCAAAGGCAAAGCGAAGAATGGTGCAGTTGTGACGCTGTGATGGCCAAGCAAACCACAAATGGTTAAATATCGTCAAAGAGAAGACCTAGATATCACTGCAAGCCCCTGCAGTCATGTTTTACAATGTCTGAACCACTTAGCGAATGAGAGAGCGACATAGACAGAAAGTGGGCGAGAGAGTGACACTCGCCACATCTTTCCAACACTAATGCAGCAGGGACAGCGGCAGTTCTGTTAAAAAGCACATGAAGCCCCAAGGCAGCTTTCTGGTCCTTCGTAATCTTCCTCAGATATCATACCTAATGCTCACTCACACCCAAACACACATCTGAAATGTTCCAAAAAAGGCAGGCCAGCCGCCTGGATGACTGGATGGCGGGCTGGATGACTGACTGGCCGCCTAATTGACTGGGTGAGTGAAATCAATGTTGTGAACTGGATGTGCTTTTTAGCTCCACCAACAGCACACTGGTTCAGTAAGAGTTCAGCGTGCCACAGTAAATGGTGGTGCTCAGCTGGTAGGACACAGAATCTCGACCGTTACCGTTGAGAGGTCGCTTTTCTGACACAATTTACCAAAAGGTGAAAGAGTGCATCACACAATTGTGAACATGCAAAAAAGGGGAGTAATGGTGGAAATAAATTAAACATACTTAATACACATTTTCTGACTAATTGAATTGAAGACACCGATTTGTTGTCACTGACTATGTAGTTCGGTGTTAAAAGATTTAAAAATAAAATAAAATCTGCCTACTTAAAGCTCACTGTTTTCTTTAAATCAGCACAAAAACCAAAGTGTAATAGCGACAACGTTGTTGTGTTATGGGGAGTTTATGCGCAGGACTTATTCTTGGCTTGGCGCTGTGATTTCCTGAAGTCTCTGCTTGTCGGCAGGATTTTTTAACCTTTTGGACAGAGCCATGCTACCCGTTTCCACTTCCAGCCTTGCATGCTAAGCTAAGTTTAACGGACAGAAATGAGAGTACGGTAGTTTCATTGAACGCTCTGCAAGAAAGCAAATAAGCCATTTCCCAAAATATCAAACTATTCCTTTAAGTTAGTGAAATCTGTTTACGTTTAGTACAAAACTAGACCTACAGTGTAAGCAGCATCACTTAATTTGCAACAGTGTTATCCCATCATGACCGTTTCTGTGGATTTTTCTCTTTTAATGAGGAAGTTAACTTATCACTGCTGAGCTAAAAGGGTCCTTTCAGTCACCAATGATTGATTGATTCAGTAAAAATGTGTTCACTCATGTAAATAAACACCCGAGGACGAGGCAACACAAGCCCCAAATGCACAAAAAAAAAAAGCCCTGTTTGCCCACTACTAATCAGATCAACATGCAGTTAGAACACTCAACCAGCAGGAGAGTCAGCTAAGCACCGTCATTCCGTGTCTGTCTATGTGAGGAGTTTGCTTTAATGAAGGTGCAGCTGCTATAGGTCTTATGTTTTTTCATCCACCTCCATGCCAACTGGAGAGTCTTAACAGTGGTGACAAGGCCACTAGTCTTTGTACAGCTCATATAGTAGCGCACACACGTGCAAGCAAGCAACCAATCAAGCACAGACTTGGACACACTCCCTCACGTTTCAGGGCTTTCTTTCCCCTTATATACAACACACACACACACACCCCCACCTGTTCAGGCGGGCTTCCGCTCTTATGTCCAGGGCATGTCTAAGATAGGCGCAACGTTGAAATCAGTCCCCAGGAAAATTGGATCCCTTCCACTGTTTAAATTCCATGGACTTTGAGCCATGCAGTTGCTTGGCAACAGCAGAGATGTATCCCCCTCTCTGATATCCATTTTGGTTTAGTTTCTCCATACTCCAGCTTTGACCTAGACCTAAGTTAAGAATTTGAAATAATTCTAGTTTGTGTAAATACACTTTAGAAGCATTAGACAAGATTTAGCAAATAAAGAACTTCAAATTAAACAGTGCCTAGTTCTGATTTGTCATGTTTTTATTTATACTACACTTGGAGAACATTTACACTAAATAGTTTGATTTGTAGATGGAAAAGGAAGGTTATAAACAGCTGCATTTCAGAATACCGAGTTATTAAAATGTACTCAAAACATCTGACTTTCGTGCATGTTAACATGTCAAGTGTAAACTAATTTTACGGCACCGATATCTGTTTTACTCATTGCATAGATTCATAATTAATCACTATTTTGGTTCTATGGCCTTTGCTTTGCTGGGCATTTATTTACTTCCATACTCCAACCATACACAAGAACACAGTAAGTTGACAGAAGTGTGTTTCTGCTCTGATGGAAGTCAGTGCATGTTTTGATTTCACGTCTGATGGGACTGTAAAGCTTAAAGAAACTGTGTGTGCGCCTTTTGTGTCCACTGCTCTAATCACTAGAATAACTTCTGCTGAACATCACAGTCCCCAAGGGTGTTGTGCTTGTGCATGAGAGACTAGTGTACGTAGTTTGAGAACAATGGGACGCGAGTTTGTTTCTGTTTGGAGGTCCCTGCACGTCCCCCTCTATCCATCCAACTGCTTTTTCTTCCCTTCAGCTCTCCACATGTTCGCAATCAAAGAAGCTCTGTCTGATGTGTTGCCAAATATTTGATAAGGCTTCATATTGCCCAGATAGCCTCTGGACCTGTGGACAAATCCCTCTGCTTATGAAAGGGGATTTCATTACGTGAACAGGAGATTTTCTGTGTGTGCATATGTGCGTCTGCGTATGTTTCTTAGATTGAGGGACTGAATCAAGCCAAGAGCAGTCCAGTAAATTCAGTGAATTCTCATCAACACTGCTAACTAATCTCCCCATGTCCGCCTCTGCTGTTTAACTTTTCATGCTCTGCGTTTGAGACGTCAGCGGCTTCAGAGGTTTGTTTACAACTAGCTTCATTCTACACACTGTGCTCTTACTATTGCAATGTTCATGGCTCTGTTACAAATAGATTTCATCTTCACATCTTTCTGTTCTTATCTTTCTGTTCTCAGGCTACATCTTCTCCTTCTCTCCCTCCATTCGATTATAGATGGTCATAATTACGAAAGCATTCTCTATGATATAACTTTAGTGAGCCACAGTAACTTAGATGAAAACAAAACTAACAGTCTATCGCTTCTGGCTCTCTGAGGCTGTACTTATAGGATGTTAGCATCAAAATGACAATTCTAACATGCTTATGCGAAGCAAATATTATTTTTGCCATGTTTATTTAGAACTAAACAGAAAGTACAGCAGAGGCAGATGGGGATGTCATTGGTTTGGCAGGTGTTCGGCCATGAACCAAGGTGTTGGAAAAAGTGATCATCTGAGGGGGACAAGAACATCTCTTTTTCATGGGAATCCTGTGGTCGGGAAAGAACCCTGGCCGGACCGGGCTAGTTGATCCTCCGGGCCTTCACTCTCCACAGCAGTCGCATCCCTTGCAATACACTTCAATGATAATAAAGAAAACAAAGGAGTCCCAGAAATTCAAAGTAAATAGAGTTTACTGCAAGTTCAAGACAGCACAGTTAAGCTCTTTGAGTTGGTTCATAAAGCAACTGAACAAATACAGCCAAAACCTCTTCTTTAATACATTTCTGACTGCTCCCCCTCCCCTGGTGCTCGAGTTAGGACCTCCAGGTTGACCTTGAACAGGTGTCCATGCCATACACCAATGTTTTCTATGCCTTTACTTTCTTAGCATATTTCTGACATTACCATAAATAATCGTGTCTCCCTCTGCGCTATTCTGGGGCCAGTGCTCATATCAGTAACAGTGTCTTCAACTAAGTACAGTAGTGTGTTTTAATGTGCTCTCTTTAATAATACTCATGGTGCTTGGTTACATACTGTATATCAAAAAGGTATAAAAAGGTTCTAATAAAAATATCCCACAATCCATCCAACAGTTAAGACATTTCACACAAAGCCACAAATGTGGAGGAGAAGTCAAGGGTTCACTAGGATTCATCATCTGGAAACCATGAACATCTATATAGCGTTTTGTTCCAAAGCACCCAATAGATGTTGAGATAATTCTCAGGAAACGTGAAAACTATGACCTGCTGGTGGCACTAGACTAGAAACGTCAGGGGTAGAAACTACCACAGTTTATGCTACTACATGGTCGCCATCATCCATCAACTATTCCTGTATTTTCCTCTCAGACTAAACAGAAAGCACCCTGCTACAAGGTCAACAACTACTGTCACATATGTCTTACTACAGATTATTACGGTTCAACAACGACACACACAATTTTCAGAAATG
The DNA here is from genome assembly GCA_036023855.1 of Gadopsis marmoratus. NCBI lineage: Eukaryota > Metazoa > Chordata > Actinopteri > Centrarchiformes > Percichthyidae > Gadopsis > Gadopsis marmoratus. Next base: position 64,022 of record JAVQJF010129622.1, read on the forward strand.
AACCCAACACAGATCTTGGGATGCGGACACAAATAACGTTAACATTACGTACCTCCGTCACAAACCGGTTGGACTTGTCATTTTCACCTATTGGTCAAGTGAGAAATTAAGCTATTGATTTTCTTGAAGTGACACTGACAGGGCGCTGCTTGTTTGCCATCTTACTGGGAGTTAGATGATAGGATCAATATCAATTTCGTCTCGTTTGTCAGAGACACGTTTAGCATAGCTTAGCTCAAAGAGTGGAACTAGTCAAAAGGTGAATTCCAACATCTCCAAAGCTCAGTTTTGATCTCTGTGATTGTTCTACTCAGTGCAAGGGATTTCAAATAAGTTATTTGATTGAATGTTGATATGAAAAGTATTTTATTCCAGCCAGCCAGTCCAAGCCTTGATTCCTCTCTATATCCTTCATCGAGGAAAGACATATTTCAGTACTTCAGTCACAGTAAAACACCATTTGATTGCCTTAAGGTTTTGCGTTTTAAACAGCAGACCTGTGTATTTAAAAATGTCTACTTCCCCGTAATGTGAGAGCTTGCAGTGAGCAACAGTGCAGAGGGAGACCTACACATCATCATGCGTATAAAGCTTGTCAGCACACTTCTCTCTCCGTCTGTGATTGTTCTCAATAACCCCTGTTGCCCAGATGAATGATGGCAGGTACTGGATGAAAGCCAGCATCTGCTTCACTTCAGCTAAAAGTCTCTCTCCAACGTTTCATTCACTGCCATTCAATGTCAGGCATCGCTGCACAAACAGAGACTGATGTGTAGAAGGGAGAAAAAAAAATGGTTTAAGATGAAAGAGCACCCAGTTGCTCACGTACGATTAGCTCCATCAAGTGTGACCAAGGCAAGGCAATCTAAAGCGAGCTGTTTGTCAATATGTTCTTCAAAATCAGGAAAACAAAAGTTTGAAGCAACTTTTTACTTTTTCCAACTTTTGAAAAACACCTTCAGCCACATCAAAAAGGACAATGGTGTTCAAATTTGAACTAGATCTACGAGCGGAAGATGTTTCTTGGTCCTCTATGAATGCAAAACCTGCAGGAAAGCACACACTGAAATTCAATTCAAAGCCACACTACAGTTAGGAAGAAGCGAATTCTCAGGAATGAACGATTATAATTTAATATAAAGAAACTTTGGGGTAAAACATCTTTTAAATCTGCTGATAATGTAGCTTAATATCCACCACAATATCCCTATCTGCTGTCTGTGTAGCACACTGCACACAGTACAACTAAATCATACTGTCTCCGGACTTTTTATTTCTCTGGTATCTCATTTTAACAAAACAGTCTCTCCCTGGTGGTAATTTCTTTTCCTCGCTATCTTGATCTTCGTGCTGCCAGTGCGTCTCCATCAGCCCGTGTGTGTGTGTGTGTTTGGAGAGTGCGGCTCGCCCAGTACGACGTGGAAGTACGTCAGCGCTGTTGGCTCGTGCTTAGAAAAAGGCAACAGGAAGAGGCAACTCGGAGAGAAAGGAGTCAGGGAGGCGAAGGCAGGAGAGGAGAGAGACTGAGAGGTGATGAAGAGTCTCTATGGAGTGCTCCTTCAGGACCCTCTTCAACAGATCTATTGCTCTGAACTCTCTTAACAAAACAACCCAAAGCGTGGATGTGTGCGACTTAAAGGTTTTGTTCACCCAAATTGCAGAAACACTTGCCCAAATATAATATATGTCCCTCCCTTTATCCGTTTTACCACCTACTTCCATTTAAGCGTTACGTAACAGAACATTTGTGCAACAAGTCACTTACTCATTCTCCCGTCAGGCTCTCTGGAAACACAAATCATTTTAGCATGTCTTTTTGCCCTCATCAAGGCTTTCTGTGACACCAGTAATTCTTGGCTGCCTGACAGATAATTCGGTGACTGGTTCATTTCTGCAGTAAAGTCGGGAGATGTTTCCACTTGTCAGGAATTTACTTCCTCTGTTGATGCAAAACACGTTACGCGAGCCATCAGAAACGCCTCTCAAGTCAGACTGGGCTTCATAAAACACTTTCAGTGCTGACTAACTCAAAAAGACACACTATAAGCTTGAAGAATCTAGCTAGCCTAGCAACATTACAGCTACAAACAGCCCCATAAGGCAACACTATCTGTAGGAGCCGGTGTTACGCAGGTGCTGACTCCATTCAAAATAATATGTTTTTGTGAATATGGAAATGTCTAGTCCTCTAATAGAATATGATCCCCACTTTCTCAAATGTGATTTCCAGAAAAAGATATAATCTATTTTACCATATCCGTAGTATTCAGCCTTTTTTTATTTGGCCAGGATTCGAGAGAAATCTGTCTCTGACCTTTTTGCTTCGACCGAAATACAACGGAGTGTGGTGCTCAAAGCATTGAGATGTTTAACCATTTAAAAATTAAACAGCAACAACTTTAAAAAAAACAACCTGTTCTTGTTACTTTAGATAATCTACAGAAATCACTAACCGTTTTCTAAGGAAGTTCTTTTTTTTTTTTAGCAAAAAAGCAGTTCAAATAAAAAGGTGATCACAGCGAGGTCTGTGGATTGTCTAGAGTATCAAGGACACAATCTCTGGAAAGAGAAGTTGCTTTTGAAATGTTAACTGCCAATGTGAGCGCCACAAAAGAAAATCCATTCAACTCAAGCTCTCAGTCGAGTGTTAAGGATGAATAGGTTCTGTACTTCTGGCATTGAGCGAGGAGGTAATTAGAGTAAAATCTAGACGTTATAGTCGTCTCTCTATAGTTCTCTCTCTTTGTATGTCCTTCTCTTTATCTCTTTCTCCTGCCTGGATCAGCACTATTGCTTTGATCTTGCTTTTCACATAACAAGGCCCCAGGGTCTACTGTACAAGACAGTAGGAAGAGTCCAAACTACAGTGTGGGGGTGTGTGTGTGTCTGTGCACATGCCCATGCACATATGTGTATGAGTATGCTTTAAGTATGGGTTAAGGACTCATCTTCATTGTGTCAGACACTCACCAAATTTTCCCCTCAGGGATTAATTCTTCATGAGCGTTTTTATTTTTCTTTAACGCCAACTCCACTTTTATAATAATAAGACAACATTGTAGTCTATTGATTTTTTTTTTTCAGTTCTGTGGATGCTTAATTGGCATGAAAGTGCTAATTAAGCATCTCTAAATTGACGCGGCAGAAGATGATAAATTGATTGTCATTATGTTTCCTTACATTAACTGTAGAAAAGTAACCATGAAATTGGGGCAGAAACGATAAGTGGTCATTCTGTATTGTTGCTCATTTTCATTCCTTTGTTGCCATAATCAACACAAAACTGTACATAGACTATTCTCTGCAACGTAAAGAAATATTTCAGGATTAAATGTCAATTAAATGTAATTAAAAGTTGAAAGGCAAGGACAGTATAGCTAGTGCTATTTCTGGTTATTCGTCAGAATAGTCTCTCTCTCTCTCTCTCTCTCTCTCTCTCTCTCTCGACAGGATGTTTTGAGGAGGAAGACAGCCGGGTCACGGTCTGATCTAGCAAGTATGATAAAGATCCACCATTTCCTTGCATCATGTGTTTGTTTGTTTGTATCGCGCCTAGTCTCTTAAGTCAAGGGAGATAAGCACTATGTCCGGTATACTTTACAAAGCTTTTACATGTGTAAATCGCCAATAAATAATTTCTACATGTTTTATAGATAAGTAATAACCCATTAATAAGGACGACTGTCACCTAGTGCTTGCTCATGGTGGGAATTGTTGTGTCTCTGTACATAGTCAGTCTGGACCTGCACTATATGAACAAGTGCTATAAGATATCTTTGTTGTGACATGGCGCTTTTGCAGCACAAAGTGTTATCAGCAAGCACAAGCATTTTTCTAACAATCATGCTGATTATTTTATAGGTTAACTGATTATCATTTGGCCTAAAAAAAATGCCAGAAAAAAGTTTTTAAAAACAAAGAATTAAAAAAAGTGCCCGTTCATAAAGGTCCATGGTGATGTTTAATCTTTAACATGTCCTGTGTTGTCCGACCAACAGTCCGGAGAAAAAAAAAAAAAAAAATAGATATTCCGTTTACTATCACACAAGATTAGCCTGCAAGTTGCCTCCGCGACCCGGCCCCCGGATAAGTGGAGGAAAATGGATGGATGGATGGATATCACACAAGAAAAATGGCAAATCCTCTAAATTGAGAGACTGGAACTAGTGACGGTTTTTGCTTGAAAAATAAATAATTTTTCAAAATAGTTGCAGACTGGTCTTCTTTTAAGCGAATGACCACATGTGCATTTGATGGGTGGTAAACACACCACACAAACATGGACAAGAAGACAAATATGTGATTTCTGGAGTGAGGGTGGGAGGCTGGACACCAAGGGCCAGGTTTGGGTTAAAGGAGGGGGACGTTTTTAGGTCCCAGCCAAAGTGTCTCCTGCAGGAGGTGGTGTGCCGGGGTGGAGGGATTCCCGCTCCTCTGAAGTCTGGCAGTCGGTATCTGGTTACTCCTGTAGGTCTGCCATGATTACCCTCCACTCACATTCCACAGCCCTCATTTACTCCAGTCCACACAGGAATCTTCCAAAGTCTGCATTACACACAGAACAAGTACACACACAAACACAGGGACCAACAGATGCCAACAGATTTCTCTCAAAATTCTATACCAACTTTTAACTCAAAACATCTCAAACCACCACATTCATCTCCCTCACTTCTTCAGATTTCCCCTTCCATTTCTCCGCGTTGACACAAAGCAACACAAAACAACGACGGGTTTAAACAATGACGTCGACTGCGACTTTGGTTTATGTTGCCACTGTAGTAGTGCTAACCAGGCTGTAAAATGCCAGAAATGCTGTAATCCACATGGAGGCGTTTATCACCTCACACCAAACTGTGAGGGGAGCAGCGGTGATGTGGTGGTTTAGCCCTCGACCATGTCCGTCACCCACCTGCTGGAAGGAATGGCGTTACGGACGGCGGACCAGGCCCCCAATCAGCTGCTCATAGGGCCACATGTTGCACAGTTCTTCGGTGATACTGCCAACGGGACGTTACGTACTTTCACAGGGACGATCCAATTCGTGACATCAGTGCTCATGTGTGTGAATGGGATCAGGGCATCGCCAGTTCATCCACCCTTGTGTGCATTGCCGTGCCTTCAGCCTTATATTTGAGAGTCATCTTGTTTCCACACGCTGCTTCCTTTCTTTGCAAATGAACTTCCCATTGCTTTATTAAAGTCAGCTCTCTTCCAGTGAGTCTGAGATAAATGTTGTTCCTCTGTGGAGAGGGGGGGGGTGTTGGCCCCTATGGGAGGAAGGCCCAGTTGGACAGAGGACAGCGCAATTCATTATCAAGAGGAAGGCAAGAGGAAATGGCTCTTCTTGTGCAACGTAATTGGGAAAAGAAAAAAAAAAAGGGGGGGGGGGGATATTGTAGTCATCTTAAGCTTGTAGATATTGCGCCTATCAATCCTATTTCATAGGGTATGTTCTGTGTGTTCCCTGACATTTCCCTTGATTTACCTTGGTAATAATGTTTGTATAAATATACAGAAAGAGAAGGGAAGTCGGAGAGCAAGCTGTATGTGATGATTTAATGTGGTGTATGTGTGTGTGTATAAAAAGGGTATTATATATAAAATATGTGAGTCTATGGAAGAATGTGGAGGGAAAGCATTTGATAATCAAAAGACTGATTGGATGGATTATCAGTTAACAATATTCAATCTCATCTAGAAAACAAAAAGCCAGCTTCTGATAAAACTTAGATTGCTGAAATAAATCACAATAAATCAATTATTGAGTTGGGTGGGGATGTTTATAGGCTGTTTCCCCCCCCCCCATCTTTAATCAAGAGCGTGGCCTTTCAATTTGAGTGCATGATTTATTGATTTCATGTCCAGATTTTGTAATACTCGCCCTCAAATTTACACTACAGCTGGTATTCTATTGTTTGGGGAATTCTGACAGGGTTGTTGCACAAAAATAAATAAATAAATAAAAATCAGAGAGCAGAGCGGAAATCTGAGAGCAGACGTTTCACGAGCGCACAGAAACCGTCTGAGTGCCAGGAGAAGGTGCTGGAGGTGCAAGCGGAGCAAATCCAACGCAAGCAGGTGCTATTTGAATGCGAGAGCAGGGTTTTGAGGGAGAGTACTGAAAAACGCTGTTGTTTACCTATTTGGGCGTTAGCAAACACGCATGACTTTAGCAGCTATACAGACTTCAAAAAATGTCAATAACGCAAAAGACTTAATGCTGCCAGACAGATGCAACAGCCGCTTAAATTAACAATGAAACGTAGATATTGTATGAGGTCTCATCCTGGAGGTGATACATTTGATAAACATTTAACATCTGAAGCATGAAGAACGTCTTGTTTCTCTCAGCAGAGACGTAAGAACTGGCAGTGATTCTCCACACCACTGTCTACCATCCAGGCCAACTGTTCTCTTGTAATTTAGCAGTTCTGTCACTTTGTTTTCGGGTTCTTGACTGACGTACATGCCGCATAATATACGTATGGTATCTAGAGGTCCTCCTTTTGAAAATAGCTGCTGAAAGACAAAAATGCTGATTCCTGTCATTCCAAACATCCCTTGACAGAAGCAGAAAATATTAACAATTCAACTGCAGTCAGACTTTAAAACTGGTCTGAATGAAGAGCTGAAACGATTAGTCAACCGACAGAAAAATAATCAGAAGCTATTTTGATAACTGATTCATTGTTTAAGTCCATTTTCAGGCAAAAAACCAAACACTCTCCCACACCAGATTCTCAGTTTTGAGATTTTATGTTTGTCTTTAGAAATAATAAACTGAATATTTCTGGGGTTTGGACTGTCTGACTGTAGACTTCATCTTAGCCTTCAAGAAGCTGTTGGGCATTTTTCACTATTTTCTGAATTTCTTCGCAATTAAATCGAGGAAACGATGAGCAGATTGATAATGACAGCAACCGTTAGCTGCAGCTCTATCTGAACATAAAGCTGAGTTGCTGACCTGTTGAAAATCACAATGTTTGTTGGTCATTTTAACCCCAAAATCTGTAGAAATAGGGCCTTTACCTTGCCTGCTGGAATAATTTACAAATGCAACAAGAGATAGTTGTGGTTGATGAAAATGTGCTTCGTGTGGTTTTTTCACATTTGGCCCTCAAGTTTCGACACTATTGTTTTGAGGTGATTTCGTGCTCTTTCCATTACTTCACTGCAACCCACAAATGCTTTTGCATTTGTAAAAAGAGGCTTTCTTCCTGTACATTATGTTATTCTGGCTCCAATAACGGACAAAGGCGGTGGAGTGCAGCAAAACAAACTTCAAAACATTCCTCCAGAAACGTATTAAAGATGCTGCATCCATGTTTTTCATGTTCATTTTCTACTCTCTACATGCAAACACGTGACAGTGGCACACAAGCAGCTGGCATGGAGATGAATAACTACTGGCATCTAAACTCACAAACTCTAATTACGACTGCTTGCAGCGTACAGACCAGCAGTCTTGTGCGTGATTGTTCCAAGAAACAGATCAATACTGGCTCAAAATTCATCACGAGGGAAATGCAGGACTTTTCTTTTGATTTTTCTGACGATGATCTGCGAGCTGTATTCTTGCCACCATCAGCTAATTTTAGCTACAGTGGTTAATATAACATCTAAACCTTTTACTTAACCAAAATGCAGTTTTACCTGCGCACCTACGTATAAAAAAAAACTTTGAAATAAGATTGCCTGCTATTTGTAGCAGAGATCAAAGACACACTTCTTTTCATGTTTGGACATACATTTCAGCCACTGAGTGTGTGTGTGTGTGTGTGTGTGAGAGATTTTATTCTGTGATTCATTGAGGTTAAAAATAAATAAATAAATAAAAAACATGGCTGTAGGCGATGCTGGGGATAAATAAGCAAAAGAATCCCAGAAGTTACTGTCCCCTTCTTTAAACCCCCAACAGACGCATCCACCCTATAAAACACGGCTAGACTGTCCCCACCCCCCCTACGCCATAAGCCCGGCGCCCCCCCCGCGCGGGGGGGCGGGGGCGGCGGGG